>PVJC01013004.1:0-38708 GCA_004026665.1 Murina feae
GGAAGTGATCATAGGGTTGGGTGGGGAAGCGATCAGAGGGTTGGGAAGCATTGGGAGGGTTGGGTGGGGGTGGGGAGCCTGATCAGTGGGTGGCAGGTGATGTGTTTGGGGTGGGTGGGGCGAGATGTGCGGGTGGCAGGTGGCAGGTGGCAGGTTGTGTGGGCACAGGCTGGGCTGAGGGACCCCCGAGTGCACAAATTTTTGTGCACCGGGCCCCTAGTATTTTTATAAAAGCAGATGAAATATATTTTTATTGATTTTTGGAGAGAGGAAGGAAGAGGAATAGAGAGATAGAAATGTCATTGATTGGCTGCCTCCCACACTCTCCACCTGCACCAGAGATCGAACCCACAACCTGGGCAGGTGCCTCGACTGAGAATTGAACCGGGGACCTCCTGGTTCATGCTCAACCACTAAGCACACGGACTGGCCACGTGAAATATTTTTACTAAAGTAAAGAATTAAATACATTGTGTGGAAGGAAAAAGACAAGCCATAATCTTCATTTAAATGGTCTTTCCAACTAAAACATTTGCTCTTTACCTTAACTATGAGATACATCTTAAGTGTATCTTTGGTAGGCAATCAATTATTTCTCTTAACTATAGTTTTGCTCAGGCATAAAAGCTTCGAGTCATTCTAGATTCCTCCAGAATGGTATCCAATCTCATCCATCTCATCATGTGGCATTCAATTCATTCATAAATCCTACTGGTTCCTTTGCATTACCTTCAGAATCCATCTGGAATCCAGCCATCTCAGCATATCCACTGCTACATCCAAGCCAAATCACCATGCTCCCTCTCCTCAGCCTTGTGTTAGCTTCTTATCTGGTCTCCTACTTCCACCACTGCCTGCTCACTATGCGTTAGCTGGGCCGATTGTAAGAAGACAGTCTTATCATGTCTCTTCCGTGCTCAGTGTCCTCCAGTGGCTCCTGTGACGTACATGTCTTCATCGTGGCCTACTAGTACTTGTCTGCACAACCTGGCCCCTGCCTGCCTCTTAAACTCCTTCCCTTCACTCTCCCCCTCAGCTACTTTGCTCACATTATGTTTTCTTAAGCTGCTCTTGAAGCACACAATCAATATTTACTGCATACACGAAGTACAATAGTTTCTATATGAATGAATGAGATCTATAATAATTATAATCAAAACAATTAATATAAACTCTTATGCTAGCCCAGCTCAGGGAGATGCTATTTTATCCAATTGGTTGAAACTGGTGGTTTTCAGCCTTTACCTGGGAGGACTTATTAAAACTCAGATGGCTGGTCCCATCGCTAAAGGTTCTGGTTCAGTAGGTCTAGCATGGGCCTAAATATTTGCATTTTTTGGCCTAAATATTCCAGCCTGGAAGGCCAATTGACCATTTGGAGCAGAAATTTGGCTAATTTTGTCCTGCTCTTTCTATTTGTTCTTTGGATAAAAAACGATTAGGTGCAGAAATGCATGGGCTTAAAAACCCTGAACTTTTTTTTGCCCACTTAGCCACAGGGTGGCTCCCTAGCTCCAGAACTGACTCCATTGGTCCCCAATAAAAACGGCTGTTGCTTGGAGAAGTTCCAAACTTTTTTTGTTGAAGTGAATTTAGCTGCAGGACCAGTAGCTTGCTATTCACAGAAGGCTGCCATGGGACGTGTGAGTGGCTTTGTCAGCAATGTAAGGTTCTATGCTCTTTTCGAAGTCCCTGCAGTCACTCCGAGGGAAATGACACAGGGGGAAGGAGATTTGAAAGTTGAAAGATGAAGGGAGATTTTGTTGTGGCCAAGAAGGTAGAAAGTGTACCCAGGACAAACGTCCATCTCTGTGTCCATCATGCCATCCTGCAGACAACAGACACCCCTCACATCCCTTCACCCCCCTTCACACCCCTCCACACCCCCTCCACACCCCTTGTTACTGTATGAGGAGAAAGGGGCCTTTCATTCAAGTGCTGGCTGCCCTTCCCCGACCTCTTCGCCTCACTCCCAGGCGGACAAGGGGGCTGGGGCACAGCAAGAGTGGGAGAAAAGAACAGGCCTGAGGCTTGGCATGCCGCCTTCCTGGGCAGGCATTGGTACCTGAGGAGAAGCTGGCTGGCTGCTGATGGGCCAATAGCATGAGTGCTGAGGAACTGGGGAGCAGAGAGGCAACATGTGTGGACTATGCACGGCTCTTCCCATCTCCCTTGCACACCTGTCCTCTTGCTTCTCTTTCTTTGTAGAGTGAAACCCAATTTTATACGTAAATGGAGTCTGGAAAATGCATCCAAATGAGAATGTGCAAAAGTGAAATACAGACTTCCATATTGCAAGGGGGGTTCCACTCCCAGAAAGGTAAACGAGGCTATAAAATTCCTGATGACCCTGTGCATTGGGCATCCTTTTCAGTAACACGGTTTTAGCAGTTTACGTGTGCTCTTTACATGGGAACAGGCATTCGTTCTTTTTACCCGATAATGGTCCCGTTGAAGCGGTAGATTGACTGCTTTGGGTACTACGAGCAAATTTTAAACTGTTTCAGTTTTATTAAATTTAATGTGAGACAGAAATCTCACCACAAATATCATTACTCTCATTTGTTTTCTTCTCGTTTGAGGGAAAAATAGAACAAGGGCAAGTGCAGTAAAACACTCCAATAGCCATAGAACAAGTATTGCCGAACTAAGACGCTGACACCACAGAAATGATCCACCGATACGCCGGCTGGTGGGCAGCATAGTGAGGGTGTGAAGTGTTCATTCACCACCTCAGTCTGCCTTTGTCATGCGACAGGCGCTTAGGGAAATCCAGCCCTGGTCTGGAAGAGGGGGATGTGCCCCGTAAGTGAGACCTGTGACCCACCCTGCCCCTGGGCCCTCCACGCCCATTCTAACTCCTCCAGCTTGCCAGCTATTCAAAGCCTGGGGAACTAGAAACCACTTTCCCTTACTCCCTTGAAACTCTGCCAAACAGAGGCACCTGTGTGAAACTCAAGGTGAGGCTGGGAAGATGGACATGAGAACTATAGGTTAGAGCTACCCTGGGAGGTGAGGTTGCAGTAGCTTGGTGGTGGATTCCCACTGCCTTGTGGATCCGGGGCGGGGTGGTGGGCAGTGGCGACAATGGAACTTCTTACTGCCGTTCTTCTCAGAACTCTTAGCTGCGTTGCTCCTGGCTCCTGGCAGCCCCCCTGTTCCCTTATCCCCAGAGATCCCGTCTGCTTATTACAGGTTTTTACCCTGTTTTCTCATCCGGTTCCTTGGAGGTGTTTGTTTTGACATCCAGCCTCGCAGTCTTCCTTGGCACTTTTGTAGGACCAGGAGGTTTCTGTTCACAAAAGGCTGCCTCATGGCACTGTCACTGGGCGGTTTTTTGACAGCGATCACCATGAGAACGCAAACACCATGAGGAAGTAAACACATTGACTTGCGCAACTCTAAACGGACAAACAAACCACAAGTGCTCATTGATCCAGAGCTGACAGCTTGGCATGCCGCCAGAGCTCCCATCGGCCAAAGGCACACAAGAATACTCCACCACTGGCTAACAGGTATTGTAGGGAAAAAAATCTATGTCAACTCTTTTTTTTTTTTTTATTTCATTGCTTAAAGTATTACAACAAGTGATAGATAAGTATTACAACAGATGATAGATAGATCTCCATTTTTTTTCTTCAATCGTGCAATCCCTCATGTGAATGGCACTCTCAGCTTTAAATATGACACTACTAGGGTAGTCTACTTCTCTTGCACAAAAGGGCAGATGGCAGGAAAGTGGAATATAGGCATTGAAGCCACACAGAGATATATCTGCTAGACAGTGACAGAAGGCACTTGTGCTAAGAAAGGACAGACTGTGGCTAACTGCAACTCTAATACCAAATTCCAGTGTGTGTGAGAAACCTTCCACACGACCACGCAATTCTTCTACACCGGCTGGGTGCCCTACAATTCAACTCCGTTCTGACACTATCTACCTGGAGATAGCATCAGATCCCACAGGGTAAGGGCTCAGTCCTATAAGACGGCCTCCACTTCAGATGCCAATTGCAAGCCCAGGCAGGCTGTCACCTGGACTTTTGGCTATATATCAGGCATTTTCACATTTGATTGATTTGCTAGAGTGGCTCACAAAACTCAGGAAATGGTTTACTCACTAGATTACTGGCTTATTAGAAAAGGATACATATAACTTAAGATGGAAGGGATGCCGAGGACAAGGACAAGGAGCTCCCATGCTCTCTCTGTAAGTGTCACTCTCCCCACACCTCCATGTGTTTACCAACCTGGTAACTCTGGGAGCCTCATCCTTTTGAGTTTTTATGGAGGCTTCATTACTTAGGCAGGATTGATGAAATTATGGCAGTCAATTCAACCTCTGGCCCCTCTCCCAGGAAGTTAGGGGCGGGACCGAGAGTTCCAACATCCAGTCACATTGTGGATTCTCCTACAACCAGCCTGCGAGAGGGCACAGACTGGGCTGAGGCGCGCCCCTCCACCCCCCATGAATGAACAAGTTTTTGTGCACTGGGCCTCTAGTATAAGAAATATATATTTGGTCTTTGCCCACAGTTCCTGGTTCACAGCTCCCCAAAACCTTGGAATTTCCTGAGCAATTAGAGCAGGGGAAGCATCTTTTGTTACCATATTGGTCTCTTGTCCTCCATTCCTAAAAGTGCTTCACACCCACAAAGGTAAGATGGTTCTTGTTATTTATAACTAGCCCCCTTCAACCATGGCTGAGTTTATGTTCATGAAGTGACTTGTACCCCTCACCTTTTTCCCCCTAATGAAGTATCACCTGTGGAAAAGCACATAAAACATGTGTGCAACATAATGAATTATCACGAAGCAAACACTCATCCAGATCAAGAAACAGCACCCGCCAGCACTTCCAGAGGACCCTCTTGTCCCCCTCTCTCCACCTGAAGAAGGGAACTGAACTGACTTCTCACCCTGCAGACCAGTCTCGTTGCACATACAGCATTGCACTGTGGCGCCTGGCCTGTTTCATCAGGGCCCTGGTTGCTCTTGTGTTTCTGGAGGGACGGGATATAGTTCACCTCCGCTCACATGATCCCGGGGCTGCCCTTTTGTCATGAGATTGGTTCTCTTCGAGGGGCTTGGCTGGAGGCAAGGAGGGCCTGTGAGCCACCCCACTGCCCAGCCCAGGCTGCTCTGCGGACTAGAGGTAAAAGTTACATCGATGCTATGAAGTGCCTAGCAGCAAACCCAGATGCCTTGTGACGGGCACATTAACGCCAGGAAAGACAACCTGAGCAGTGACGTTGGTTAAGGAGGTTCCTCTTGACCTCAAATCAATCCTATTGCCTCTGAGATCCATTAGCCTCTACCTATTAAACAGGAGAAACTAATTTACAGGGCAGACATGTGTGAGTGTGGGTTAAGTTTCTTACCTGCAGCCCGCCTCTGGAGTTCAGGGCTGCCGGGTGCAGCGGTGAAGGCTGTGCCCCGAGCAACTCCAGGGGCATCACTTACGCAGAACACAGCGTGGACGGTGCCCCGTGGAAGTGCACAGTGCGGTCAGCAGGGATGTTAGCAGGAAACGTCGCCTGGATCCCGACCACATTTCAACTTAGCACGTGGTCTAGACACATGGACCTTCATTGCTTATACGTATCCGGGAGGATGCTCTTCCAGTTATTTAAGGGTTCTTGCTAGCCCTATAATCAGAAATCCTTGCGGGGCGGCGGGGTAGGGGTGGGGTGGAGGGGAAGGGGAATGGGCTCCACAGGCTAGAATGATTGAGTCTATTTGGTGATCAAGGCGGCTTTCTAGGATCTCCTTTGAGTGCGTGTGGGGAGAATGCGTGTAGTGAAGGTGGCGGCGATTACTTTTTGAACATCAACTCTCTGTGTCTGGGATGGACTTATAAAAGGAAACAGCTAGATGCTGTATGTATGTGCGATGTTCAGAACAAGCAAATCCATACCAGCAGAGTGGATTAGTGGTTCCCAGGGGCCCCGGGATCCTTTTGGGGGTGATGCAACTCCTCTGGAAGTAGATTGTGGTGGTGGTTGCATAACTCTGGATATACCAAAAGCCACTGAGTTATACACTAAAAGGGTGAATTTTAAGGTGTGTGGATTAGATCTCAATAAAGTTATTGTCTAAAAACAAAAGTGAAGAGGCGCTCTTTATTGATCTCAGGGCACCCCTGAAACTGCCCACTCAAAGAAGGAACACCCTGAGCTCCAGGCGTGATGGTCTTTCTCCCTGAAGGCGGAGCCTGGGACAGCTGTGCCCTCAGACCTGAGGCAGGTGCATCTGTTGCACACCGCCCGAGAGCCCCCAGGCCATCAGCTCAGTCTCTGGTCTTGCTCCCACCCAACACTGATGTATTATTATTATTATTATTTTTAAAATTTTATTGATTTTTTACAGAGAGGAAGGGAGAGGGATAGAGAGTTAGAAATATCGATGAGAGAGAAACATCAATCAGCTGCCTCCTGCACACCCCCTACTGGGGTTGTGCCCACAACCAAGGTACATGCCCTTGACTGGAATCGAACCCGGGACCCTTAGGTCCGCAGGCTGATGCTCTATCCACAGAGCCAAACCAGTCAGGGCTGATGTATTATTATTTTGAAAACAACAAAAAAAATCAGGTTTGAGACTCTGATTTGATGAATTTTAGGATTCTCAGCTCTCCTCCGAAAGGATGAAAAGCCAGTGAGGACTCATGGCTGTTTTCCTTCAAGAGGGGGAAGGTTGCTTTCGAATGAATTAAGATCTTCCTTCTCCCTGTGCAGTCTCACTCACTGAGCCCCAAGGAAAGGGGCCTGCAGGTGGAGGGTCCTGAGATTGAGAGGCAGACCAGAGCCCCCACACCCCAGCCTGCCTTGTCGCAGCACCTCCCCCCACAACAGTGTGATAAATAGGGGTCAAACTTGGGCCAGAGGAGCACATTTCTCTCTAGAAGGCAGGGTACTGCTGGGAGCTGCTGCTTCCTGGATTGCAACTTGAGAGGATGTAGCTGAAGAGAGGAAGGCTCTCTTCCTCGAGTGGGCAGAGGGCTTCTTTAGTGAATGAGGGCATTCAAGTGCGTCCTGACAATTGTTTATAAGGCCCGGTTCCTTCTAAGCAGTCGTCCCAAATATTTTTAGAACACATGTTCAAAATGGACCCACTCCCATACTACACAGGCATGGGTCAGCAGAGGAGCCCAGAGTTGAAACATATCTTCTGTCTCTTCATTAGCATGCCACTTGGGCCTGAACGCAAAGGGACACAGGTTGGTTGGGGAACTTTCCTGCCATTCCGTGTCTCATTTGAGAGCCAAGGCTGATGGAGTATGTTCCGCGGAGCAGGCGCCTTGTGGAACACTTTACATATCTTCACTCTTTTCCTCTTCACAACAGCCTTTGCCAATGGTACAATTATTATTCCCATTTTAAAGATGAGGAGACTAAGGCACAGAGAGGTTATTGTGCCCAGACAAGCAAGCAAGTGGCAAAGCTGGGACTGGACCCCAGACAGTGCACCCTCCCCCTCACTACATGGTTTATGCTATTCACAGGTGTCATCGGAAGTTTCTCTGAACAGACTCAGGTGACCCCACAGGTCACTGCGCACCTAGAAGAGGCAGCTTACAGAACTGCTCCTCTTGATATGGCTGTGTGAAAGCTGAACCAGTGAATACTCATCTCAGCCTCCAAACATGCTCCATAACAGAGAATCAGGGCAGCTGCACGCCACAGTGGGAACCTAAATTTCATTAGCAACAAGCCCCATCAGGCCCTTGATCTGGGCAAACTCCCTCCTCATCCCTTTGGGCCTTGCTCAGAAATTAAAATCATATTGTCTGTACAGTATGAAGAGCTGGAAATGTCCAGGCCAGAATGAGGACTTGTTTCGTCAGGAGCCCCAGGGAGTGGAAACTAGCCTCCGGTGTGAGCTTGTAGGATAATCTCATTATAAGAGGTTTCTAAATTCCCTAATTGTGCTGGAATGTGGTGTCACCTAAAACGGGATTATACACAAAAGAATGGGCTGGGTGTGGTGGTGATGATGGTAGAGGCCCGGGCAACTGCCTGATGCAGGGACTTTCTGAGTAGTTCAGGCCTGTTGCCCTAGGTGTCCTAACAAAACTTAACTTTATGGAGGTATATGGCAAAACGGCTCACTTGTTGCAAGAGCCCTGCTGGTGTTGAATGGGAGACGCCCAGAAGCAGCTGGTCATCATCAGCCGGAAGTCAAATCAGTGACGGCCCTGCAGCAGCTTTGCCCACCTGAGCGGGCCTACCTGCCTCAGGGGTCCTGCTGGCCAACAGCTAGGACATAAGTCACCTCGGCCACCCACAGGTCCTTGCCTAGTAAGAGCTTCGTCGGTACATGCCAGTTCAAAACACAAGGAAGGAATAAAGGACCGTGCAGACCCTCGTAGAAACACTGTATGCGTTGTCGAAGACGGCTATGTTTAAGGCAAATGTCGCACGTACAAAACAGAGATGAACGGGACCTGAACAGTACTCATGACGAGTTACAAAGGGAATCGCGGGGGAGACATCTTCAGACAATGAGAAAGTGGGGTTTTCCCCAGCCAGGTCACTCCTGGTCAGATTGCTCTTGTGCACTGAGAAACAGACAGAAAAACAGCACCTACTCCCTCGCAGGGGGAGGGCCGTGATCACCATGGGGAGGAACCCTGCTTCAGGCCACACCCTCTTGGTACTGCATTTCCAGGCACAGTCACCAGGTCTCACCATTAGACACGGGAGAAACAGGATGCCAAAGCCATTCAACTTGCAGTTAGTTCACCTCAATCCAAACTCAAACTTGCTTGGATTTGAGCTCAAACAACATATGTACACACACACACACATACATGAGTGTGCATTTAGCCATAAGTCCGTGGAAGAGGGAAAGACGAAATACACTGAAGCCTTAGAAGCAGTGAATGTCCATTTGCAGTTTGCAATCAATGTGACTGTCTCCCTCTCTGAAAACAGAAGGGTTTCGGCAAGCTCTAGCCAGTGGGTAAACGTTTTGAGACACCTCAGCTCAGTTCCTGGTCACTCCAGGCTTCACAGGAAAGGGGTGTGGCTTCGCTGGTTTAAAGATCTGGGGGACCTGGGTCCGCTCTGTGCCTCATGGCTCCGCCCCACACACCCCTTCTGCTTAGACTCAGGCATCTGATTGTATAATAGAGGAGTGTGACCGTCTCTGTCCCATCCACCCATGCTCATCGCAATGGGACACACATCACAAAGGTGTGGGTCCCTTCTGCAGGGCCTGGGTGACAGCGAGACCACAGCAACAGGGAAAACAAGGGAATGGCTGAGGGTGAGAGTTTGGGAGCTTTGATGGCCTGTGGAGGGGTGGCAGGAACGATGCCTGAGCCTGGGACTCACAGGGAACTCAGTACCTGGAAAGGCAATGACGGGGGGATGGCTAAGTCATGAAATCTTGGAGGACATGGGAGAGGCTGCCTCTGATGCTATAGAGGCACCACACAGAGCATGAGCGGCATGAGGAAGTAGCTAATGCACAGAAAGCAAAGCCCCGCTCATAAAAGCTGTCTTCACCAGGAGACCGAGGGCTTCGTGGAGAGAGGTATCACTTAGGTAAAAATAAAAATAAAAATATCTCTGGCCGGTTTGGCTCGGTGGTAAGAATGTCAGCCCATAGACCAAAAGGGCCCAGGCTTGATTCCAGTCAAAGGCACGTACCTCAGTTGCAGGCTCGATTTCTGGCCCTGGTTGGGGCGCACGGGGGAGGCAACCAATTGATGTGTCTCTGTCTCCCCCCCCCCACACCTCCCCCCACCCCCCGATTCCCTCTCTCTAAAAAATCAGTGGGGTGGGGTGAGGGGCGGGGGAAGGAGAGGTGGGATAGACCCTCAGGAGGATTAACAACAAAAAATAGTAGATTGAGAAACCAACCAGTGTGCTGAATCAGAGTGGATGGCGAGGAAACTACAGTGTTGTCAGAGGCCCAGGTCACGAAGCTGCAAACTTCCTCAGGGCTGGGACGAGAATGGGAATGTGTGTACATCCTGTGGTTAAGCTGCTTCCCTTCCCCCTGCAGGCTGCATTCCCACTCCTTTCTTTGAGCTCAGCATTTACACTGTTTACTCAATGCCTCTGACCAGAGAAGCCAGCAGCCTTACCACCGTCTGGAGTACTTCTAACCTGACAATGTGCAGCGCCGCCAGCCCACCAACAACCCTTGAACCAGAAGCCAGCTGCACCTAACTGCAAGCGCAAACTCTAACACCCGGAGTCCCAGCTCAGCGAATTCCATTCGAGGCGAAGAATTTGGGAATTTTCCAATTACGAAGGCTTGCAAGGCAATGGGACAGATGGCTGCAACCCCCTAAGTTTGCCTGGAAAGCACCCACCGCAGTGACTGGGTGCAGTGAAGGGCACAGCTGCGTGTTCCCAAGCTTTGCCCACCGGGTCCCTGCGAGCCTGTTGTTTCCCCCAGCCTGGCAGCCCGAAGGTGTGTTTCAGAGGGGCCCTGTGCGCGCACATGGTTGCATCTAGACGGGGATCCACCTGAATGTCAGTGTCCTAGTCTCCAGGAACCAGTTCTGGCTGCAAGCACACTGCCTGTGCTGGGAAGTGATCCTCAAACGGGTGATTGGGCCAACGCATTGCCAGGAGGCTGAAGTCGGTGAGGGCGGTGGATGGCGCCCGGTGTCCGATGGCTGGACTGACAGGGTGGGCACGGTGGCAGGCAAGCTGGAAGCCCAGCCCCATCACAGAACCGACTCCTTGGATTCCAGTTCCACGGCGCTGGCAGCAGGGCCGCCTGCGGGGTTCTGGTGTGTCACCAGCGGTGACGTCTCCTCCTCTGACCTGCAGTTGGGGATGGCTTCCACTTTCACCTCGCTCAGTTCCTGCGCCCCTTTCTTCATCGCCTTCTGATTCAGGTGGTGGAGAATGCCTGCGCCCAGGGCGTCCCCCTCCACGTTCACCACGGTGGTGGTCCGGTCCCTGGTGAGAAAAGAAAGGTAGGCGGTCCAGCCAGTGTCACCGGCAGCTACCCGGGGACAGCCCTGTCACAGAGACCCAGGCCCCGGGGAAGCTGTGACCCTGTGGGGCCCCTGTTCTCTCCCAGAGTGCATGCTACTAAGGGCATAAGGCTTCACTTTACTCTAGGTCAGTGGTTCTCAACCTGCTGGCTCTTTAAAACAGTTCCTCATGTTGTGACCCAACCATAAAATTATTTTCGTTGCTACTTCATCACTGTAATGTTGCTACTGTTATGAGTCATAATGTAAATATCTGATATGTAGGATGGTCTTAGGCGACCCCTGTGAAAGGGTCGTTCGACTGCCATAGGGGTCGTGGCCCCCAGGTTGAGAACTGCTGCTCTAGGTGGACTTCCTTGTAATTTCTTTTCTTATAAAAGTAATAGATACTCATTGTAGAAAACCTGGGTGGCGGGGGGAAGGTAAGTATAAAGTAGAAAACAAAAGTCACCCATACTTCACAACTCTGAGTGAGCCAGTCCTGCCATCTTGATGGTTTCCTTCCAGCATCTTTCTATGCATGTATTTTGGGTGTAACAAACACCATCCTCTAAGTTACATAGAGCTGAGATGGAGGATAGTGTAGGTATGGTTTTGTGTCCAGTTGTTCTCTGCTGAATGTCAGTCTCCAGTTGCACTCTGTGGCTGTAGTAACACCTGCTCATAGAGAATAGTACTGCCCTTTCCGGAAGCCTGTCTTCCCCTGGATTAGCCTGATGACCATCCTCCCTCCCTGGAGCTCAGAGAAGTGCTGTGCTCTCCCACGGGCCTGGAACTCTTCCATGCGCTGCGCATCTGCGAACTCAATCTCCACCACAACGCTGGTGCAGGTTCTATTACTAGTCCCCTTTCACGGGTGAGCAAACAGTCCCATCACACAGCTGGTAATGGCAAAGCTGGGATTCGAACCCAGGTCCCTGGACGCTAAGGCTCATTTTCTCATCCACATGTTCTACTGTCCAACACTAGTACTAACCTTCCCGATAAAATAGGTATCGCCCCTACCTGAAAAAGGTATCATGCAACTCAAGGAATCAACACTATTAGAAACTGTTCTGCATCTACAGGAGCTCTGCCGATGGCTGCCTGAATCACACTCCTTCCTATACCTCCGCCCCCGAGCCTAAGGCATTCCCATTAACCGGGCTCATCTCCCCTCTCCTCACAGAAATCACTCTCCAGGCATTTCTGGCCAAGGACTATCATTCCCAAAGGCTCCCTGCACCCATGGCTGTGACTCCTACAGAACTAGCAACCTCCACAGGTTTTAATGCCCTTCCCCCCTCCCCCCTCGCCGGGGCCTGTTACCCATGCTTTCCCAGATGCTCTAAGCAAGTTCTTGGTAATAATATTTCACGGTCATTCATGAGCCTCTGACTGATGTTGTTAACTTTTCCTCGCTCTAAGTTTTGTCTCGCCAGCTCAACCGCGGGCTCCATCACAAGGCAGAGAGCATGTTTGAGGTTTCTCCACACGCCTCAGGTCCCGGGAGTGCCCCTAGGGAGCTCAATACAGACTTCCCTTTGTTCGGTGCCCTTGACTCGCTACTTACACAATCCAGTCCACAGCCAGGATCAGAGAGAGATCACGAGTGGGCAGCCCAATGGCCTCTAGGATAATGGCGATGGTGAGGACCCCACCGGCCGGCACGCCTGCCGCTCCAACACTGGACGCCGTGGCTGTCACTCTAGGGATGGCACAGCAGGGTCACCATGAACACCGAGCATGGGGGGGGGGGCACAGAGACATGCAGAACATGGCAGCCATGGCGTGGCAACGGAAAACCACGTGACCCTAGATTCTGCCAGATGAGCCTGCGAGAGACAATGCCATCTCTCCAAGTAATGGATTCACACTGTGCTCCTTCCATAAATGAGACGCCGTGTCCTGGCGAGACTGGTGCTTACCAGGGTTTTTCAAAGGAAATCACAAGAAATCCCTCAGGTTCTGACCCAGGCCTGAAGAGCTAGGAGGGAGGAATGAACTCACAGAATCGTGAAGATCTGCCCTGCCTTCAGCTCGATGTTGTTGAGCTGGGCGATGAACACGGTGGCCACGCACTGGAAGATGGCCGCGCCGTCCATGTTCACAGTGGCCCCGATGGGGAGAATGAACCTGCTGATCCTCTTGTCTACACCGTTGTTCTCTTCGATACACTTCATCATGGAGGGAAGGGTTGCTGAGCTGGAAATGGAGAAACAACTGACTCTGAGAACAGTGCTTCCAAGGGCAACATATCGCTCAGCTCAGGCCCTGGAACGGAACCACGAGCACCACCCTAGTTTCTGGCTTTCTCCCCTGGAATAAAAGGAAAATCACAGTGGCTTCAAAGTTTCTGTCAGAACGTGGGTTTTTGTCAACTCCTGGCCCATTCAGAACTCGACTCCCTACATTCACCTGCTGTGTTACTTACCTGGATGCACCTGTTCCTAATTTCTTAAGAACCACACTTGACCTTGTGGTACAAAAGGTTCTCAAGAGAACAAAGAACTGTTGACTCCATATGAGCACCTCCTCTCTTGAACCCCCCGCCCCCTCAAAAAAAAAAAAAAAAGTACAAGGCAAAAAACGGACCAAAAAAACCGGTGATTTCTTTTTTTCTTTTAGGCCAAGAAGCAAAAATGGCTCTGAGCATTTGGAAAGAGTAACTGCGTTCACAGATAACTGGATAAACGAAACCTGTTCTCTCCAGCGGCCTCTGTGGACTTTGAGGAGGGTGGCTGGTGCAGCTGAGGAGTGGGCTTGTTTCTGTCTAAGCCAGAGAACCTCACCTCCCTAATCCTTTTTACCACCGCTACCTGGTCATATGACTAGCCCTTCAGGAAGCATGCACTAGAGAGGCAAAAGCTAAACAGAAAAGTGGAACAATGTGCTGCCATCCTTGGAAAGTTTTCTTTAATGTATTTAAAAGCCCCCACTTTTTTTGGGGAAAGATTTCCAATAACGACAGGTACATCTTTTATGCTAAATTAGATAGTCCTAGAGAGCTGAGCAGGCATCCCTCACCATGATGCCTTGGTCTTATTTTCTAGTCATGCATCCAGAGGGAGAGCTGGACAGGTAACATTCTAGAAACTTCCCTGCAATGCATTTTGAGTTAAGTGGCTGCTTTCTTTTACTCAGGCAAAGAGCTTACTAATTAGGGTGAGGACCCACAGTTCCTATGGCCTAAATAATGATTAGGCTGACTGTCAAGGAGCCAGAACAAGAAAAAACAAGGCAATTCCTTATTTTGACAGTCCCAGAAATCCATTTCCCTAAGAGCTGTGAGAAATATGTTAAGATGCCAGCTGTGCATGTACCATTGAGCTCACCTGATTTCATATCAACACAGCTCAGAGGCGTCACGGATACCCGAAACCCACTCACCTGGAGCAGGTGGCAAATGCTGTCGCAAATGGTGTGAGGAGGCCCAGGAGGAACTTGAATGGGTTTTTTCGTGTGAAAACAAAGTAAATAAGTGGCAGAACAATTCCTCCATGAATGAAATGGCCCAACATAGATGTAAAGATGTATTTCCCAAGGCTGGTCACCAGCATGACGATGTCCTTCATTTCCACAATCTTGCTTCCAACCAGGAACATGATGCCCACAGGTACATACCTAGGGCATGAGCACAAGGGACTTGTCAGTAAGAGTGATGTGATGGAGGGGCTGGGGGACGCAGGCCCTTCCCCATCAACACAGGGACTTTCAACTAGGCGGTCTTCATTTCCCCCTAGAATGATTCTGAGAATGAAAGGGATGGGCCCATTTTACAGGCTGTGAAACTGAGTAAAACTGCCATGACAGATCTCCACGGGTGACGGAGTCAGGTTTAGAACCAGGCTTCTTTCCCCTTAGATATATGATGTTCTTAACAGATGAATGTCACCAACCACAGGGACTCCCAAGTGGAAAGGCAAGGCTCTGGGAATGCAGTTTCACTTTCGGCTTTGCGCAGGCTTGTTCTGAAAACTTAGAAACACAAAAGACTAGTACCTATTTTGTAGAACTGAGACAAAGCTGGGATTTTTGTGAGGTTTAAAATTCTTTGTGATTTGGAAAACATGATTTGTGGGAGAAAGTCATTAACAATGACCCTCTGGGAACACTCCTGGAGCGTGAAGATATATATGTGTGTGTGTGTGTGTGTGTGTGTGTGTGTGTGTGTGTGTGTGAAGGTATTTTTTAATGGCAGGACGAGAGGAAGGAAGGGAAGGAGTAAACCAGGGGAGCTGCAAAGAACCAAAGTCAGTTGTTTTGAATTTAATCTAAATTGAGAGGGAATTTTATAATCATTGTGGGTTTTTTTGATAAATTTTATTTATTTAAAAAATATTTTTAAAAATTGATTTTTAGACAGGAGGGAGAGGGAGAGAAGCATCGATGTAAGAACCAAACATTAATCGGCTGCCTCCTGCATGCCCCCTACTGGAAATCAAGCCTGCAACCTGGGCATGTGCCCTGACTGGAATCAAACCTGTGACCTTTCAGGTCTGCAGCGTGAGAAGTCAGTTCAGTTCCCTTCTTCAGGTGGAGAGAGGAAGCAGTGGTTGGGAGGGGACAAGAGGGACCTCTGAAAGTGCTGGCAAGTTCTGTTTCTTGATCTGGACAAGTGTTTCCTTTGTGATAATTCATTAAGTTGTGCACATGCTTTAAGTATTTTTCCATAAGTAATACTTCATGAGGAAAAAAAGTGAAGGCTAGGGGACAGGACCTGGCAGGAGATCTAGCTCTGTGTAGTGGTTACTAGTCACTATGGGTGACCACATCTTTTCTTTTAATCCAATCTTTGGGAAGATTTTAGACTAAAAAAAAAAAAAACACAAAAAACCAAACAAACAAAACAAAAAACCAGGAAAGGAATCTGACCTGTGATGACAACACTTTTTCCTTCCTGGAACGATTTCTCTCCCCAGAACCACAGTCCTATGAACAAAGTGTCATGTTTGCAATGATAAGAGTCAGCCTCTAGAATGTTGGTTGAGCAAGAAACTTTGGTTGAGCAAAAGAAACAGCACCAGTGGGGGCCTTGGACTTGGTCTCCCACCTAATTCCAAACTTTCCTACCAAATTCCAGGTTTCTCTCCTATCGCCAGTTCAGGTGCCACCTCAGTGCCATGGAGAGAGAGAAGTTCTGGGTTATTTAAGGATTGACAGTTAGGAAGATGCTTTGTGCGTGAAAGGATAAACTAGTTACCTGACAATGAACGGATAGACGCTAAAATGCACAGAAATCTGGCTTGAGTGAAACAGCAGGATGAAGCTGACGAGGGATGGCCACTGGAATTAGTAAGATTTCTGAGAGATCAGGTCAAAATTTTACCTTTTATTACCAATCTAATAAGTTTGTATTAAACAGCTACACTTTCATCGATACCACCTACAGAAACATTTAGGTAAAAAAACCCAAAAAACACAAAACTATTTCAGGTTTACATATGCGTGAATCTGTCCTCCATGTAGTGAAATACGATAGTAAGGGGCCCCTCTGAAGCTTTAGGTCTATCAGTTTAAGGTAAATAAGTCATTTCACAGAGCAGATAGCAAACTTACGGAATTCATTGCTCCACAAGATGATATGGGCATCACCTGTAATATGGGATGATGGTGTGAACCCACCAGTAGATCACCGATGATAGAAGCATAAGGGGTCACTGTGGGTGCTGAGGAAGTAACTGGCAACAATGGTACATGCCTGATTCTCTGAGGTCCTGGACAGGAGGGGAAACTGCCCCCACCTCCATCACACCCTATACCAGGACCCACCTGGGGGTGCATCAACCACAGATAGAGCCCTGGGCCAGGTGGTGACCCAGAGGTGACCTAGAACAGCAGAGTCGGGTTCTTTTCTGGATGGAGGAAAGGTAAGAGGGAAGGTAGGCAGCGAGGGGGAGGGCAGCAATACTCACCACATAATCCAGGACACCAGCACCATGGTCGCCTCATTGAAGGCATTGAAGAAACGGATGAGCTCTTCTCCTTCAGAGCCTAGTTTCTTCAGGGCCACTCCTAACACCAAGGCAAAAAGGACCAATCCCAGGATGTTCATCCCTTCGATCTCGGTGCCAAACGGGATCTGCAGGATCAGAGTGGACACAGGGCTCAAGTTTACAACATAGGATTGTACAGATGCATTTGCTTCGTGTCTCCACCAGGCTCAAACGCTATGCCCAGAATGAGAAAAGGTTTGTATTTTTTTTAACCTTAAGTGATTTCGCAAATCAAGGGGTAGGAAAGTCAAGGGGGGGATGGAGGGTAAGGATACAGAAAAGCAACACAAATTTCACCTCGTTGCTAACTCTAAAAGCTGTTTAAAGATGGCAGAGATCGAAGCAGAAAGCAGTGAGCTCCCTGTTACTGGATATATTCAGGTAGAGGTTGGACAGTCACTTCAAAGGGTTGCTTTTAAAAGAAGAACTCGTTGTTGAAAAGTTCCTTCAGATCAAGAACCGATGCCTGTAGCTTCACTTCCTAAATGTCAACAAATCTTTGTTGCTAGGCTGGTAGGATGGCCCCCGAACTGACAAATTTCCCAAAAGATTTTTCAGGATTCACATGGATCTCTTCAGAATATTCATTCTTAAATCACTGACTTTAAATATATAGATAAAATGTACTCTTTATTTTTCCAGTAATGCTAAATCTCACCGCTGCAAGTATATATTAGGCAGGCATTTTACTCCATCACACACATTATGAAATTCTGAACAGGAAACATGCCTGTCAGCATGGTAAAAAGCACGAAGAGCATTTTTACCAGAGTTCTAGTCTGACTTCTAGTCCCAGCTCTGGTATTAAATAACTTCTCTGAGCTTCAGGCTCTTCATCTTCAAAGCGACAGACACTAGCCTTTGGCCATGTTGATAAATAACCAAAGAAACAAACCAAGACCATGTGCTTTGAACAGCCCACCCAAACCCCACAGTTTTCAGCCCTGCTTGGGAAAAGATGCATTGTGTGGGCTCCTGCAACTCAGAAGCATTCTTTACAAGTATTCACCGCAAGTGCTCTTACAAAGAACTTTACCTTTTCAAGGGTTATGTTTCCATTGCTCATGTTGCGGGGGTCCATTTTATAATCAGTTGCATACTGTGAGAGAAAGAAAAATCATTGTCAGAGCACAGGGGAAGATGGGACCGAATAGCTGAGCCTCTTGCTGGTCTGTCATTATTCACTTTGAGTGTTGGGGGCATTGCTCAATTGGTTGGCCTGACCTTAAGACCAAGGCAGCATGTACTATAAGAGGCCTCTGGGTTAGGTAGGCACCCAGGGAGAATTTCCTCATGCCCTTGGGCAATGGTTGGTAGGTCTGCCCAACTGCATGCTGAGAGCTTGATATTTCAAACAGCAGACAGTTCGCAGTATTTGCAGAGCCGTGGTATTAATTCCATAATGCCCAAGTTCACTTTTCATGTGTCCATTTATGTGTATTCATTTATTGACGCTCCACTTTGTTCCAGAATTTGTTTGAATAGAGTGCTTTTCAGAATCTGTTTCTAATGGGCCTGAGCCTCCACTCTCCAAAGCAAAGGCTGTGTTCCCGGCTGAGTCTTCTGGGGGACCCACTTCTCTGAAGTGAAACACCGCTCCAGCTTTGGCCTCCAGGAGACTGCACACATTTCTGCACAGGTGTCTCCCAGTGGCAGCAGGCACGATCGAGAGGCATCTGTTATGAAACACCCTCCCTGGCCTGTTCTGAGGACAGCTGGCTTCTGCACTGTCAAGAGCAGCGCGTTGGGAGGCCCAGACCCGGAGGCCTGCTCTGTGCCCGCCTCGGAGGGGCTCTGGTCTCCCTCAGCTTTGACTGATGGAGCTTCCAGACACGCTGAGGTGTTCAGTGGTCCTGTGGTGAGGATGGCAGCAAAAACAACGCTCACCCCACATGCGGCAGGCACTGAGACCCCATATGCCTTTTCTTTTTCTCCTACCTCATGTCATACACAGAAGCCACAGCTGTGCTTATATGCAGATTTGTTTTGTGTTTTTTAAAGAGAGAGGCTATAATTAGAAACAGAAAAGTCTTTGCTTATAAAAGGCAATCAGGTTAGTCCATCTAATTCGGACCTTTATATTTCTTCTCTGTGTAAAGCATGGCCACAGGGATGTTACTTAGAGGATTACTAAAATTAGGGAAAAACTGAAAACAAGCTGAATGTCCATCAATAAGACCGATGGAGTAACATCAGGGTACACTCATACAGGGGAATACACCCAGTAACATGTGCAGGGGATTATTTCCTGACGTGAGAAAATCTTCACAATATACGGCTTTGAGAAAGAGTTTAGAGTCCTGGCCAGTAGCTCAGCTGGTTAGAGCATCGTCCTGATACTATACCAAGGTTGTGGGTTTGATCCTGGGTCAGGGAACATAGAAGAATCAACCAATGAATGGAGAAATAAGTGGAACAACAAACTGATGTTTCTCTCTCTCTCCCTCTCTAAAATCAATTAAAATAAAAATCTTAAAAATAAAATTATAAAAAAGGGAGTTTACATACAAACATATTTAGTATGATTATTTTTAAAACATGTGGACATGCATAGGAAAAAACAGATCTGAAGGATGAATATCAAAATGTTCGTGGGTAGCTCCAGGTGGTGAATATGGATGATTATTTTATTTTCTTCTACTTTTTTGTACTTTACTTTTACTCTTTTTGCAATGAACATATACTACATTGATAACCCGAAAAAAAAGATAAAATTGTACTTGAAAAATATCCTAAAATATTCAAGAGAGCCCCAAAATGTGATCTGAGCGTATTTCTCGGGTGATGTGAAAAGATGTGGGAACCAGTGGGATATTCTGTAAAACTTAGACCAACGTTACCAAGTTTTGTGAACACCTTACCTAGTTCTTTAGCAATAATTTATACAACCTCCACCCCCATCAAAGGTTCATGGTTTTAGCAAAGCATCAAACCTTACCGTTTTAAAAGTTGCAACCACAAGGTTTGAGGGAAACAGGTTCCTGTTGGAAAAGGAAGGATTTCATCAGTATTCTTAAAATCCAGCAAAGTGTCTGCTTTAAGATGCCCTTTCCTGACAGCCTCACATACAGTATTCCTCCTCTCCCCACCTCCAGCAATTACTATGGTCTTCTGCTTGTCCAAACACCCATCTCACCCTCGGCTGCTGGGCCACAATAGATACTTTGAGTGCCCCAACTTTTATTTCCTCTCCTTTGGGGTACTATTTGATATTTATGCTAAACAAACCAGAGCAACCGCATCCCTTTCCTTTCCCCAAGCGGGTAAGTCCTATTGCAGAGGTTTTCAATGGGGAGTGGTGCTGCTCCACAGTGAAATCTACGGGAGTGTTTTTATTGTGGAAATAATTGGAGGGCATTCCTGAAATTGGGGGAGTGTGTGTGAGGGAAAGTGCCAGGTCCCAGCCATTCATTCTGCTAAGTACAGAAAAGTTGTGTACAACAAATGGTCCCAAGACCCTCATGCCTTCCAATATCCTATAATTGCAACGAAACCTTATAATTACCTGAGCCTAAACTAACCCCCAAACAAGGCAGTTTTTGCATCATTTGAATCTATTCTGAATTTTCTAGGAGTGCAACTACTGTATAAAATGTGGGATAATTATTCTTTTGTTTTGTTCAGAATGTTTCCAAGAATTGTTCATCTTTCCGGAAAAATCACATTGCCCACGGCAAATAGTAAGATCTGAGTCCTCAACAGCACACATGGTATCCAGTTTCAGTCTGTATTTATAGCTGTGTCATTAATAGTGAATCTAAATTCAGAGGCAAGCACTTCGTTTTAGAGCATTTACATATTACAAACCATTATTTTTATCATAAATTACTCTTTTTATTTTTATATTAGTTAAGCCCTATCAATGTTTTGAAAATGCATATAGGTAAATGCTATTTATGAATTTCATTTCGAGATGAAGGATATAAAATATTTTTACAAAAGCAGGGCAATGGGGCAATAGAGCTGAGTGAAGCTGTGTTTTGAAACCAAAGTCTATTCGTGCAAACAGTTTTACTGAGGGCCTCCTTTTGGGTCAGGCTCTGTGCAAGATTCTGTTCTTAATATATGAGAAAATCCCACGGGCAGTCCATCTGTCCCACCCTCTTCCTATAAGAGTAAGTCCAGAAGAGTAAACAACTCTGGGTCATCCTTACAATATGTGCCAAATGTACGCACTAATTTTTATGTCTGTGGTTGAGTTGTTTACCCAACGCTGGAATCTCCAGGCAACTATTTGCAATATGTTTGGTTTCAGAAACATATTCAGAAACATACTCAGGTCTGACTGCAACCCACCTCTGGAAGCCACACCTTTGTGTAATGCCTTCTCCTTGAGTGTGGGTGGGGGCCCTATGACTTTCTTTCACCCAAAAGAATAGTGTAAAGGTGATGGATGCCACTTTCATGATTTGTCACCTAAAACTGTGGCTCCCACTGTGCGAGAAGACTCACTTAGTGCCTTCGGGGCTTGCATGTTTGATGGAACGAGCTGCCGCTGGACAGGCCCGTATGGCGAGAAACAGAGGGTGGCCTCTGGCCAACAGCCAACTAGGAACTGCGTTCCCAGGCTAATTCTGCCAACAGCTGTGTGACCTCAGAAGTGAATGCCTCCCCAGTCATGCCTTTGGAGGAGACCTTAGCTGTGACCAACACCTGGCTGCAGCTCTGTAAGAGGTTGACACAGAAGACTCAGCTAAGCCCTGCCAGGATGCTTACCCCACAGACATGTGAGATAACGCATGTGTGTGATTTTTAAGCTGCTAAACTGTGGGTAACTTATTAATTTGTGCATTAGACAACTCGTGTGCTAGCCAACAGGGTTAATAAGATAGAAAATTTCCTTACACTAGGGTGCTTCCACAAGACAACCAGTATGTAGAGACTGCAACACAGCACTTTCCAAATCTACTTGTCTGTGAAACCAGAATTGCTTTGAACATATTTAGAGAATACCAGCTCGTACACATCTGCATTGAAGCAGATAAAATGTGACCATCAGTTGAATTAACCGTTACGAAATGGTGATCAGAAATTTGAGTTCTATCACAAGCATATTTACTTTAAAAAAAAGAAAGGTAGAAAAGACTAGCAATGTGTACTGACTATTCCTTAGTGTACAGAAGAATAGCAACTTAGGTTTGCCTGTTATTTCCATTTCAAAGCATCTTTCTTACATATTTCAAACTTATAGGGTAGGTTTGGTATCTCATATCCATATGCTGTACTACTTAGAAGCAGAAGTCGGTCCTGAGGCAAGGATTTCCTATTCTACCTGCACCGCATGACAACTCTCAATAGTTCCAGGACTGAGCTGGCCACTAGGTTCTTGCCCTAAGAGGGTAAGGAAGTTAAAGAATGAGCTGGGATAGAAGCCCTCCATCAGTCTCTATGAGGACCTTCTGCTGGAAGTACCTTGCATCCTCATGGATTAGCAGTTTCCTCAATGGGTGCAAGTACAGCCTTCCCGACAGCATTGAAATACACTCTCTTCCAAAGAGCACATGCTATTTGTTTAAATCTTGTTAGTTAGCCTGGCTGGTCTCCTTAGTATGAGCAATAACCCAATGCTGTCTCACCCAGATAAACCATGACCCTCCCCTAGAACTTCTACACCAAACAGCCATTGACACACCAACCTGTTTTCAGACAGTCTCTAGTATCTAGTCTACAAAATCCAATGGGAACAGACAATACTTCTCAACAACATTGTGCTGGGCAAATATAGCCAGACAAAGAAAAGCACATGGTGAAGGATTCTATTGTTATGAACCTCTAGTAAAAGCAAAACTAATCCATCATGACAGAAAGCAAAACTTTCTACATGAAATTTCCTGGGGCCAGGGAGGGAGAGTGGGCATTGCTGAGAAGGGTCATGCATGACAGAAATGTTCAGTGTCTGGATTGTGGTGATGGTTAAGGGAGTTCTCTATTTGTAAGAACTCGCTGAAATGCACACTTAAATTTTGAGGTGTGTTTCATTGTATGAAAATCAGTCAGATGCTTTAAAAGTTAAAACAAACAAACACATAGAGTGCTAACTGCAAAGGAGATTTTACAACCAAAAAAATGTACACTCACTGGAATGACTGAACTTGCTTTAGATTATACAGCTCAGTTGTCAGATAGGAATCCCCGGGAAGGGATTGCCTGGGGGCAGGGAGCTGAAGCTCATGCACCCACACAATCATATTCCCTTCCTTTGGGCACTCTGGTTGCCACAGACCTAGAAGAGGGGCAGTGCCCTCCTGCCCATACCAAGGGGCAAAGAGCTGAGGCTGTGGTTTAGTCAAGCAAAGTATCTGACAGATTGTGTCTGTGGTATTGTTTCTAAAAAGTCATTGCCATGATCCAAGTCACCTTGGTTCTCTCCTGTGCTATCTCCTGGGAGTTTTATAGTTTTGCATTTACATTTAGGTCTGCGATCCATTTCGAGTTCATTTTTGTGAAGAGTGCTGGGTCTGTGTCCAGATTCATTTTCTTGCATGTGGACGTCCAGCGTTCTGGCACCATCTGTTGAAAAGATTATCTTTGTACCATCGTATCACCTTTACTCCTTTGTGAAAGATCAGTTGACCATATTTATGAGAGTCTATCTCTGGCTTTCTATTCTGTTTCATTGATCTATTTGTTTATTCTTTCACCCAAATCACAGTCTTGATTATACAGTAGCTTTATCACAAGTCTTAAGGTCGGGTAGTGTCAGTTCTACAACTTCATTATCTCTGCACTCTTCTTATCCCCTCTCCTTTCAAACACATGTGCTGCTGTGAGCTCGGGATTTTTCTCACTCCTGAGCTCTCCTGTATCCAAGGACCAACTGCTCGTCACCCAAGCCGTTTTGCTTCCCAGACCTCTGTCTTAGGCATTTTCCTTCAACTCCTCACATTCACACAATAACTTTGCGGGCTTTTAAAATTAGGAGCTGGAAGGAATTTTAGCGGTGACCGTGTTCAGCCATCCCCTCCCCTCCCCTCCATCACACTGTTATCACATGGTGACACCACAGCTCCGAGACCAGCACTGTCCAATAGAACTTTCTATATGTGTGTTGTCTAATATGGTAGCCATGAAATGTGGCTAGTGCTACTGAGGATCTGAATTTTAAATTTTGTTTACATTGAAAATTTAAATGATGTATTTAAATTTAACTGGCTTCTTGGGGCTAGTGCCTATCAGATTGGACAGTGCAGGTCTGAAGTACAGAATCAGAGTCTGGAAATCAGAGGCCAATGCTCACTGCTGCGTCTCACTCAGCCTCAGGCTGTTTGGGTGCTTCTAACTACTGAGATCATCTTGTTTAAATTCTGAAATATTTCCTCTTTCTGTTATTTGATCCTGAGACATTTACTTGAATTACGTAAGACCAGATACACATTAGTAGTCCATGAAATCAAATGTATGGGCTCTAACCAGCATTTTATAAAAAATGTAATACATGAGATAGAATGGAAAAAACCAGCATGTATCACATTTACAATGCTGTTTTATGAAACAGGTATTTCAGGGTGGGGTTGGGGTGCATATGTATAGATGCCATAATCTTAAATGTATTTCTTCCTTATCACTCCCCAGTCATCTTAGTGGCTGCTTTTGATTGGGGGCTGTCCTGCACCTAAGGCAGGAAGATGGTGGCTGCAAAGAAAACAAAAAAATGTTGCTGGAATCGAACACCCCCAGGGGCCACCTTGTTATGAAAAGTGGAAAGTGCATGCTGGGGTACAAGCAAATCCTGAAGGTGATCGGAGAAGACAAAGTGAAACTGATCACTTTTGCCAGCACCTATCCAGCCTTGGAAATCTGAAATAGCATACAATGCCATGTTGGCCAAGACTGGTGCCCATCACTACAGTGGCAACAATACTGAATTGGGCACAGGATGTGGAAAATTCTACAGAGTGTGCACCCTGGCTATCAGTGATCCAGGTGATTCTGACATCATTAGAAACATGCTAGGATAGACTGGTGAACAGTAAATCATGTAAAAGTTTTCTTTAATAAAACGGCTAGAAAAATGTATTGGTTAAAAAATATATTTCTTATAGGGGGTCGAAATCAAAAACATTTGCAAAAATGCCCAAACCATACTACTAAATCTAGAGACACAAATCAGACCAAATTGGGAAAGAATGAACGGGCACGCCTTTCCAGAGCTATGGGAATCTCTAGATACATTACTTAGACAGAAAAGCTGGTCTGAGCCGAAGTGGATCTGGTGACGATAGAACTTTAGTTAGAGGTACTGTTCAGACTCATGCAGCTCACAGGATGCAAGACTTCAGTGTCCCTTCTTCACACATCCGTTACTATTTGTTCTGATCCTATTGTCAAGGGTTGTATGCATTTCCCTGTTCTATATGAGAAGAATGTAAAAACAATTTACTTTTGCTCGGGTATATTTTTTGTTCCAGATGATTCCCTTTAAGTTACAAAATTCTTTCCCTATTTATGAAAATTCCAAAGACTCCTTTGAACAGGATATGGCTCACGCTATATACATCTGATACTTATTACCCCTGGTGTTTATTGTTAGAGCCAGTTAACAGGATGTGCTCCTTCTGATCCTGGTACCTCCGACAAGGCTGGGAGCAGAGGAAGGGCTGAGGTGATGGGCTCGGACTATTGTAACAGTGGGGGTGGGAGTAATCCATCCTCTTTTTAAGGCCCACACTCACTTTTAAATTCCAGCTGGAAAGGTTAATGCCAGGCCCCTGTGGTGGGAGACACTTTAGGAAACAAGGCCAAGAACAGTGCTCATTCTCTGTATCAAGTAGCCTGAGAGGCTGGAATACACTAGAATATTAGCACGGCACTCAAATATTTATCCTCATAACAAGTCTAGGCAGTAGATACTATTATTGGCCTTATTTTACAGATGAGAAAACTGAGGCACCAAGAGGCTACCTGACTTGCCCACACAGCTAGCAAGTGGTAGAGCTGGAATTGACTTCAGTGTCTGCTCTCAATCAATCCCCACACTGTCTCCCTGGGCGCATGTTCTGTTCAGTACTTGAACTATTCGGGTAGTGTCCTGAGTAGAAGGAATGGTGTCAAGGTAAAACCTTTTTTTAAATTGTAAGCTCCTATTTCAGTGAGTAGTTTGGCTGAGAAACCTCCATGGATTTGGATCCTTATTAGATTTGCTAAGAGTCTCCATCTTGCCAATAGAGATACATAGGCATAGATCAAACAACCTGCACGGCCAGCATTTAAAAGAAATTATGCACTACTCACTCTCTTCACGGTGATCTAGGGGCTAATATTAGATCGAAGTCCCCAATAGGTTTCTTTGAACCTACTGAGAAATGTGTTCTTTGCAGCTTGAGAAGCATCCTATTCACACTAGTCCTTGAGGGAGGAAATTAAGTCCCTCATGCCTCCCTCGGTGAAGGGAAAGGCTCATAGCACAGTCCATTGTTGATAAAATGAGCACAGGAAAAAACGTAACTCCTAGAATAAAGGGCCACCAGCAAAATCTCAGTGGTGCTTACCAGGCACATGGAGTGCCTGCTATACTTCTGCAAAAGACAAGGCCCGGGGCGGTTCTTCTGCCAGAGCACAGAGCCTCAGCCCAGGAGCTGTCCTACCTGCCTCCTTTGCAGATAATAAGTCTTTGGTCTCCCATTGGAAAACCACAAAGTTTAGCATCCAGTTAAAGGTTGAGAAGCCAGTGGCCTCAGTGCTTTCCATCTAGAGCTGAGGTCAGTTTTGGAGCCTGAACAGGTAATGCAGGGAGAAAAGAAAAGAAACATGTTCACGGAGAACATGTGAGGATTTCTGCCCCATTTCAGAAATCTGTGTTTAGTTTTGACTTTTCTCCATTTTCCATATTTCCCATAGTGTTGATTCTATTAGTCCAGAACAGTCAGTCACTGCTCACTTCTTTTTCTCCAGGCTCCACATGGTTCCTAATACAACTAAAGACTATGTCAGCTGCAATGCATCTTGAGTTCCCTCAAACCATCTCTCCCCACCCCAACTCCCATTTACTGTCATTTATTTCAAACGATAAAAACAGGGCCATCCCCATTAGTTGTATAAACCCCAATCGCTCTGTAATATGGCTCCATTTATAACAAGAGCAAGCATATATTGGGCCAGACATAACTCATTTAATCCTCAAAGCAACCCTGCGAGGTAGGTACTATCATGATCCCTATTAGGAAGATGAGGAAGCCAGGGCACAGGAAGTTATGGGCATGCCCTGGGACTCCGAATTAAGCATTGTTAGGGACTACAAACTTGCACAATGACCGGGTTCCTGATAAGCTAATTCTGTGTCTTTGGTGCCAAAATCATTTCGTGTTGAGTGAAACGTCACGGCTTAATTCCGTGGGTCACACCCAGCGTGGACAGTCCTGTGTTGTTCCGGGACCTCAGGTGTAAAAGCTGCAGCCTGTTCGGGAAGGGACTGTCTGGGATTCTGCCACCTGACAGCTACTCTCCACTGTCCCTTCTCAGCTGTCGAAGGGACTGCTCCTCCTGCAAGCGCCTCACACCCACTCCCGTCTACTTGGTAATTTCTAATCCATCCTGCGGTAGGAAATCAAATCACTTGGTAAGGGCATTCTGAATTTTCTAAAAGACATAATGAGTATCGATTGGTTTCATTTCTTTTTATAGCTTCAAAAAAACAAATTAGAAATTGTGGCAGAGAGACCCCGTGGGATGTGGGGCCGCTCCACGACCAGGAAAGGTCACGGCCTTTGGCAAAGCCTGCAGGGCGCGAAGTCGCTGGAGACCTTTCCCACTCCTTCCAGGTGTTGTAAGTCGTGGGCAGCGACCACGGGAGGGTCTGCTGCTTGACTGAGGTGTTTACTGGCAGATTCTCATTTCACTCACGTGCCCACAGGCGGGAAGGATTGATCCCTGCCTTTGCCAAGGAACATGCCCAGAGTCACTTAAAATGGACATCCGAAAGGATTCCTTAAAGGAAGCAATTTTAACATTTTTACCCAAGCCTGCCCAGACCCAGGAAGTATTTTCACATGGCTCAGGACTGTTTCCCCTCACAAGCTGCTCACTGTGAAGGCCACGTCTGAGCAGCTGCACATGTGCTTTCCTTCACCGACACCGACACCGAAGGGGCTCATCTCCTCCTCCTAGACCTGTGGGTTGAGACCCCTTTGGGGGTTGAACAACCCTTTCACAGGGGTTGCCTAAGATCATCCTGCCTATCAGATATTTGCATTACGATTCATAATAGCAGCAACATTACAGTTATGAAGTAGCAACAAAAATAATTTTATGGCTGGGCCACAACATGAGGAACTGTATTTAAAGGGCCAGAAGGTTGAGAACCACTGTTTTAGAGGAAGTGAGCATCTGCCTGGACCCAGACAAACCCTTACCTGGTTCCTCTTTTGACTCAGAGCAAACATTTCTGAGACTGAGGACTAGACTGGCAGTGTGGTGTCATTACTACGGCATGTTGACTTGGGGGAGGGGACGGGGAGGGAAGAGAGCCCTGAACTGTGGAGTCGAGTCCCATGGTTCTTATAATCCCTCGTTTGATCAACTACTTCCAGACCTTGAGCAAATCACTTAATCTCTGTGTAGCTCAATTTCCTCGACTGTAGAACAGGATCGCACCACCTGTACTACCTTTATCCGTGAGCTGCTGGATCAAATGAGGTTGGCTGTTGGACGCGTTATGAAGCACTTCCTACCCCAACAAGCCATGACAAAGGCGCTCTCAGTCCTTCCCTGTACCTGCAACCCCAAGTCACTGAAAAGTCTGCCCCTACACTGACCGTTATGCCAAGATACTGGGTCACCATTCACTTCAGAAGCAGGAGCTACAGGGGCTTGGATCTTGGTAGCCACGATCAGAAAACACGAGATCTCTTCCGGGGCTGGTGGTAATAAGTAACCCCTCACATCCCCCCCACCCCCTGCTTTTGGCCACTGCCCCTCTCTTGGAGATGAGAGTGCTACTGAGCCTCCTTGCGGGTACAACCAGCAGGTCAGAGCTATGCATCCCATTCCCTTCCTGGACCACAGATCCTTGCAAACAAGAAGCCTTTCACCTCAATATCCGCTTTCTCTCCTGGGACAGATGACAGACACACTGAAGAGCCAAAGGCACTCTCAACCTCATTAGACTGTTTTCAAGACCAAAGTGAGTCCCAAGCTTTAAGGACTTCTCAAGACTCCAAATATCAAGCTGCCAGACACTAGGCAAAGGCCGTGATGCCATCGAAGTCCTAATAGGCTACCTCTACCTGCCTTTTAGGTAAGAAATTTTGGTATGAACTTTGTGGTCCACCTCATCAGAGATTTTTATTTTTCGATGTAATGTCTTGGACTTTCGTGGTTGTTGTTGTCGTCATTGCTGTAGGTTCAAATGAACCATCTGTCTGTTAAGTGGCAGACCGTTGTCACCTTTTCCAGAGGGAGAAAGGGAAACAGCAGGAAGTCTAGTCACTTTGCCCACTGCCCACGGTTTGCTGTTTTTCCTTAGCAATGAGGAACTTTGCCTCAGTGACTTAAGACTAAACAGACCTCTGCAAGGCTGCCAATCGGAAACCTGGAGCAGGAGCCAGCTGAGCTTCTCACTCAGCGGCATTTGGCCAGGTCAGTAAATGCCTCCAGGCTGCAATTCCCCGTCTGTGAACTCTAAGCTAATGGAGAAAGCAGGAGGCTGACTTGGGTAAACCAAAGAAACTACCCTCCGTCTCAAGGGATGAAAGGCAACTTGTAAGAGTCACAGAAAACGACTCTCTCTCCTCTAGAACTCACATCTTCCCACAAATAAAGCCCCTTGAAACTCACAATACTGTACAGTGGTCCTGACTATGGGTTGGAGGGCACACAACTAAACCCAGCCTTGTTATTCTTGGGTCTTCTGGCCAACTCTTCAAAAAAATTGCCAGCTTTCTCCCAGCCAAAGGGCTGAAGCAGAGAAGGTCATAGATTGCAGGCCAAAATGGCTCAACAGGCAAAATTTAACCAATGCGCCCGGAAACTTTCGGGGACTTTGTTGGAGAAAATAGGGTGAAGCTCTCCAGGAGTGGTTAGAACATAGCCAGAGAGCGTAGGAAGTCAAGTACTGGTGAGGCTGCTGCCTCTGCCCTAACGCACACTCACACTTAGCGGCAGCTCTGGCTCTTGCTTAAAAAAATGTAGCCCTGCTCCTTCAGACTGTTCGGTGCATCAAGACTGATGTTTGAAAAGGGTGGTCAGCATGCAAAGCTCCAGACATTACTTTGATATTTAAAAATATTAGCAACCAATTAAGGATGAACTCTTTAGGAGCATATGAAGGTGCGTGTTTATGAATGAACTGGAGTGTATGAAGAGCTGGCGTCTCCATGGAGGGAGGGAGGGGGAGGATGGTCGTTACCTTGCCAAGTCAAGGAAGGAATCCACTGTCTCTTTGGGGACCGGAGGGGAGCCCGAATCCTCCAGCCCAAGGTCGCTGGACTTAAGCGTCTCCGCGCCAGACCCAGGCTTGATGATGAACGCCAAAGCGACGGCGAGCGCAGAGGCGCTCAGAGTGGTGAGGCCGAAGTAGGCGATGGCAATGCCGCCCAGGCGCCCGAGAGAGCTGGCGTCCAGGGAGGCGGCGCCCGACACCAGGCTGCAGACCACCAGGGGCAGGATGATCATGCGCAGCATGCGGAGCAGCATCTCCCCGGGGAAGGCCAGATAGGCGACCTGCGTGCGGCTCAGCCCGAGCCCGCGCAGCGCCGCGCCCAGGCCGGCGCCCGCCACCACCCCGGACACGGTGAGCAGCACGAGCGCGTGGTGCCTGAGGAAGCCGGCGCAGCGCCGCGCGCGTCCTGCCGTGGGCCCGGCCGCTCCGGGCCCCGCCGCAGGCCCAGCCCGGGCGCTGTCTAGGTAGCCGTTGGTTTCACTGCTCTTCTCCATGGCGTTGCCCGCAGCTCGGAGCTGGAGAAGGTGAGGGACGTGGGCTCTAGTAAAAGACTGACTCTCAATGAATGGCTCAGACGGAGCTGGCGCAGCCCACTAGTTGTGTCTGGTTCTGGGAGCCATCTCTCGGGAGACAGCCGGGAGGGGCGCAGGAACAGGTGTGGGAGGCCGAGAGAGGCGCTGGCAGCGGCTGGAGCTCCCTGCTAAGTGGATCTCACCATGCCCAGCCTCGCCACAGCAACCTCGGACAGAAAATGATGCAACCGGGCGCCAATGGGAAGGGGAGATGGGCCAGGCAGGCCCCGCCCCTCCAAGGCCTCAGCCCCGCCCCCTCCACGGCTATGGCCAATCAGCACCCCAGGGGTGGGGCGTCCGGGATGGGGGCGCTGCCCCGGGCAGACGGAGGGGGTCAGTCCCCGCGCCCCCAGCCGCCTCCCGACCCCTCTAATGGGGAGGGGGGACGCGGTCTGAGGGTCAGCGCGGGCCGTGGGCACTGCTGGGGCCTCTTGGGCGGGCGGAGGTCTGGGCGCTCCGAGCCAGAGGGCCTGGGAGAAGGTGGAATGGGGCCGCGTTCCTTGTCCAGGTTGGGAGAGGGGAGGGCTTGCCTTCAGGGTTGTCGCTTGCGCCCCGCACTGCCTGGATCCGATAACTCGCCAGTCTCTTTGGAGGGGCCGCGCGGTAGTCTTCCCACCGCGTCCTCCTGCATAAAACCTCCTCCTCCCATGAAGCCCCGTGGGGTTATGTGCGGTAAAGCACGCCGGGATGCCCAGAGCAGGCCCTGGCCCTGAGACAAAAGATGGCTGGATGCGCGGGTGAGAAAAGCCTGATCCGCGCGTTCATTCAGGGCTCCGACGCCCCTCCGTGAAACCCGGGCCCGCGGTGCCATCCAACGCAGCGCCCGGCCCAGCGCGCCCTGGGTCCCCCTGCAGCTGTCTGCGGTGAAGACGCAAAATTCTTGCAGGAAAAAACAGAGCTCCCACACCGCTACTTCCAGCGCACCCCGGCCGACGCTCGGGCCGCCGGATTTTAACCTCTTCCTTCCCGGGCCGTCCCGCGAAAACTGGGCTGATGGCTGTTTAGCCAGCCTTTGAAGTTGGTTCCTTACTATTCACAATTGATTCATTTCTTTTTTATTTAACACTTGCTCTCTGGTCACAGCAGATACAGGAGAAAGCGGTAGTAGTTTTACTTTGCACATTTATTGGATTTTTATATTTTCTCATTCTGCTTTTGAAAAGAATTGTTCTTTCAGGACTTGTGAAAGGGAAGTCTTGCATGATTTAAAGAGGAAGGCAGTTTGCTATAGATCTCTTGCTAAAAAGGAGTCATCTTAAAACATGTCATGACAGATATTTGTACAACTCAAACAAAATGCCATCCTAAGGAACTTTCAGGAGCTACTCAGATTTTGAGACAGTGAGGATTTCCATTTCTTGAAGCCAGCCAGCCAGCTAGCCAGTCATTGGCTGGCGCTTGTAGGGTTTTTTTTTGTTGTGGTGGTGTTTTTTTGTTTGTTTTTTTTGTTGTTATTATTTTAAAATATATTTTATTGATTTTTTACAGAGAAGAAGGGAGAGGGATAGAGAGTTAGAAACATCGGTGAGAGAGAAACATCGATCAGCTGCCTCCTGCACATCCCCCCACTGGGAATGTGCCCGAAATCACTGTACATGCCCTGGACCCAAATCGAACCCGGGACCTTCAGTCCGCAGGATGATGCTCTATTTACTGAGCCAAACCGGTCAGGGCTTTTGTTTTTATTTTTGAGAGAGGGAGGGGGGGTGCATGTCAAGTGAAGAGTTGTACATATTTTTATCTGATTTTTCTTTACACAATTTATTTCTCTTTGTGCACAGAAGAGGAAATTCTAGAGACACCCTCTATTTTGCCAACCAGCAACTTCCTTTGTTTTGACTACCGTTTTTACACAAGGACTCCCATATCATGCTCCAGAAACGAATTCCCAATTGCCCGATTTCCATCTTCAACCTGGACATCCCGAAGGCATTCCCACTCAGCATGTCAAAAACTGACTCATGGCGGGCTCCCTCAAGCCTGCTCCTCCTTCTGACTCCCTTATTCTGTTAGCAACATTGAAATCTCACAGTGACCTTTGGTTCTTCCTTCTCTGGTGTCTCTTCTCATCCATTACCAATTCACGAGGACACTGTTTTCACAATATATATCATATCCACCACTCCTATCCATTTTTACTGCTACCATACTTGGCTCAGTTTTTAATTCCTCACTGCTTATCTTGACTGTGGAATTGTTTCCTAATTAGTCTTCCCACCTCCAATGCTCCTCTTGTTCCAACCATCTTCTATTTTGCCTTGCCTTGGGCCAATCTTTCTAATAAGTAATTTACACGTTAGGATTAGTTACAGCTTCTAACCAACGGAGGGGACGGGGGAAGAGCAATTCCCTGTTCCCTTAAGAAAACTTCCTAAAAGTTGGCTAGACAGTCCTATTTCCTTTAGATTCCATTAACCAGAATTTAGGCACATGACCACACCTAGCTGCAAGAGACGTTAGGAAATGCAGTCTTTGTTCTGTACAGGCATATACCTATCCAGTTAAAAGTCAAGGCTCTGTCATGCCACTTCTTGTTCGAAAGCTTCCCGTGGCTCTCGCTGAATTATGAATATGCTTTTCACCCTGGCATTCAAGACCCGCCATGAGCTGGTCTCGGCTCACTCCAGCCCAGTGCCCTCTATGTTTGCCGTGAAAATATAGAGACTGTGTAATAAAATACAAACAAATAAATAGGAAAAAAATGAGATTGTAAGCTGCTTCCACATTTTATTTCTTTAAAATATATTTTTATGGATTTCAGAGAGGAAGGGAAAGGGAGCGAGAGAGAGAAATATCAATGACGAGAAAGAATCATTGATTGGCTGCCTCCTGCACCACCCCCTCTACTGGAGATTGAGTCTGCAACCCAGGCATGTGCCCTTGACTGGAATCAAACCTGGGACCCTTCAGTCTGCAGGCCGATGGTCTGTCCACCGAGCCTAATGGGCTAGGGTTGCTTCCACATGTTCTTGCCTCTGCATCCAATCCCAGTTTCGACACCACTTCCCTCTCAAAGTTTATCCTAATCCCCCTTGCTCCAACTCTGCTTGCTGCCCAGCTTTTTGTGGTGCTCGGTGCACCCCAGAACCGTGGTAATGGTTAACCCTCGCCTGGGAGTGGGCACTCTCTGCATTATTGGCACTTTCATTGGACTTCAGTGTGGTGCTGAGTGGGAGAGCAGTGCTTGAAGGTGCCTTGGGCCATGCTGAATGTGTCTGCTATTGAATGAGCAAAACCTCTCCTTAAGGAGCAGCTGGTCTCTGGGCTCCTTCAGGGACTGACTGCCCTGTAGCAGCTCCACCTACACGTGAGGCAAACCAAGAAACAGGTGTCTGCCTTTGCCCCTTCCCCCCCAACAGTTGGTACAGGGTTTCGTTTTCTGCCTTCTTCTCTCCTTGTTTGTATTTGAAATTCCCCTCCTTTCGGTCTTCTATTACATTTCTTTTGTCTTTTCATAATTACACATGCTTCCTGCTTGTAGGTATTTAATAAAAAAAATTATTGATCCCTGTATTTATTTATTATTATTTTTAAATCCTCACCCGAGGATGTTTTTCACAGATTCTAGAGAGAGAGAAAAGGAGAGGGAAAGAGAGAGAGAGAGAGAGAGAGAGAGAGAGAGAGAGAGAGAGAGAGAGAAAATACATGGGTGTGAGAGAGAAATTTTGATCGGCTGCCTCCCGTACACATTTGGGACCCGGCATTAAACTGCAACCTGGGCATATGCCCTGACCCGAATCAAACCAGTAGTAACCTTTCGGTTCACGGGATGACACTCTAACCAACTGAACCACACAGGTCAGGGTGAGTCCTATATTTAGACATCTTCTCCCACAATACTTACAGTTCTGTCCAGGTTCTAGATGTGTAAGTACGAAATTATACCAATACCTTAAAGAATGAGGGTTGGATTTTATCAAATGCCTTTTCTGCATCTGTTTATATATGATCATGTGGTTTTTATATTTCATTTTATGTTTTGTATCATATCTATTAATTTGTGGATACTGTAGAAAACTTGCATTGCCAGACTAAATGCCACTTGGTCATGGTGTATAATCTTTTTTAATGTATAACTGGATCATTTTGCTAATATTTTGTTGAGGATTTTAGCATCTATGTCTGTCAGGGATATTGGCCTGTAATTCTCTTTCTTTGGAGTGTCTTTGACTGGCTTTAGAATTCGGATAACGCTGGCCTTGTAAAATGTGCTTGGGAGTTTTCCCTCCTCGTGAATTTTTTGGAATAGTTTGAGAAAGATAGGTGTTCGTTCTTCTTTGAATGTTTGGTAAAATTCACCTGTGAAGCTATCCAGTCCAGGACTTTTGTTTGTTGGGAGTTTTTATTTTATTAATGCTTCAATTTCATTAGTTGTAATTCTTCTGTCCAGATTCTCTGATTCTTCTTGATCCAGTTATGGAAGATTGTATGTTAAGAGGAACTTATCAATTTTTTTCCAGATTGTTCAATTGGTTGGCATATAGTTATTCATAATATTTTTTTGTAATCATTTGTATTTCTATGGTGTCAGTTGTTACTTTTCTTTCATTTCTGAGTTGAGTCCTCTCTCTTTGTTTCATATATATGTATATATTTCAGAGAGGAAGGGAGAGGGAGAGAGAGATAGAAACATCAATAATGAGAATCATTGATTGCCTGCTTCCTGGACGCCCCCTACTGGGATTGAGCCCTCAACCTGGGCATGTGCCCTTGACCGGATCGGAATCAAACCCTTCAAACCCCAGGCCGACGCTCTGTCCACTGAGGCAAACTGACTAGGGCTCTCTTTGTTTCTTGACTAATCTGGTAAAAGGTTTGTCCATCTTGTTTAACTTTTTAAAGAACTAGCTCTTGGTTTCATTGATCTTTCATGTATATATTTTTAGACTCTATTTCATTTATTTTTGTTCTAATCTTTTTTTTTTCCCTTCTACTGACTTTGGGCTGTTATTCTTTTTCAAGTTCCTTAAAGTATAAAGTTACTACTCTCTATTAATAAATGACTCTAAGAGTTGTGATTAGAGAAAAATTTAAGAGAAGTTACAATTTCTTTTTAAAGAAATGAGAAAGTGTGGTACTTCACTAAGAAAAATACATAGACATTGTGACCAATTTCGGAAACAGTCCCCTACTTCATTTGTCCCTGCATCCTGACTTTTGTCACGTTACTTCTTAGAGCCCTCCAACTCATTCTGAACTCAGTCACGTAATCTTTAGCCAGTGGATACTGCTGACCTGAGGCAAGCAGAGGTTTTAAATAGGCTTATACATTGATTAGGCTTTTATCCTGTGCCTGTGCCATTGCCCTCAGGACATGCCTGCACTAACCTGCGGGCCAATGAGAGTAATGCAGTACCGCTGAGTCCTCAGTCATCACAGCAGAGGTTATCCTAGATCAACTCTCGGCCAGCCAGCCTCAGATATGGGAGCAAGCCCAGCGAAGACAAACAGAGCTGTCTAGTCACGTCCCCAAATCCTCTCTCTGAAATGTGAGCAATAAAAAGTCATGGTTGTGTGCCATGGAGGTTTTATGGTTCTTTGTTCCTGTGTTAGTCCAAGTCCTTTAAGAAGCAGATGCCAAGATGGGATAATACACACAAGGATTTTATTGGGCAATACCTATGCAAACTCCCAGAGCTGTTAGAAGGCAATGCAAATCTTACCCCACGTGAAGGAGAGAGGTCGGGAAGGTTGGGGAGAAATATCCTAGGTTGTTGTGCAGCCTAAGGAAGGTTCATTAAAGCTACTGGTAACTTCAAGCCAAAGTCAGCTTTCAGAGGAGTCTAGAGCCTCCCACATGTAGGTCTGCTGGAGTATCCCCACTACGCTGGAGCCGCTGGCTAGGAGCCCCCTGTGGGAAGCACGGCCTTGGCACAGCCTTGGCAGTGGGCCTCAGAGCACACGGATTGGCCAGTTAGATCAACAAGTCTGTGAAGTAAAATTATCTGAGTCAAGACCTAATGCTGTTTACACAGAAACATCAAATTTATCTTTTGCCCCAAATAAAAATGCCCTGCAAGTCTATGATTATAATTGTTGTGGACATTGAAGAAAGGTTGCTTTGTTCCAAACTTTAGTAACAGTTGGTTACCCACACCGGGAATCATGCCATCAAGCAACACTACTCGTGGTACTGGGTCGTCGATACAGGGCTCCCGAGGCAGTCTACATCTGTGGCTGAGGCCACCACGAGAAATGTGCAAATGTTTGGTTATTTCATTATATTCCCTGTGTGACCATTCACAGGTACTTTCAATAAAGCACATCTTATTTTATTATATTGGTTTTCCTGAAAATGTGTTAGGTAGGTTGTATTATTTATGAACTTCATTTAAGGATGAAAGAAAGTGCTAGGTCTGACATAGTTAAGAACACTCCTGCCCTGGCCAGTGTGGCTCAGTTGATTGGTGTGTTGTTCCATACACCAAAAGGTGGTGGGTTCAATTCCTGGTCAGGGCACATATCCAGGTTGCAGGTTTAGTGCAGAAGGTAACTGATCAATGTTTCTCTCTCATATCAATGTTTCTCTCTCTCTCTCTCAAAAAAAAAAATCAATTTTCAAAAAAATGAAAAAAACAACACTTCTGTAGAATGAAGATCAAAAGCTATAGAAGGATTATCAAAAAGAAAAGAAATGTACACTCATGTTCATAGCAGCATCATTTACAATAACCAAAAAAGTGGAGCCTACTGACAGATGAAAGGATAAGCAAATTATGGTATAAGAGAGCATTAAAAGGCCTTAAAGAGGAAGGAAATTTTGGCACATGCTACACCATGGGTGAACCTTGAGAACACTATACTAAGTGAGACAAGCCCCTCGCAATGACCAGTATTGTGTGAGTCCACACATTCACCTAGAGAAGGCAAATTCGTAGAGACAGAATATGCAGTGGTGGTTGCTGGAAGCTGGGGGAGGAGGGATAGTGAGTTATTGTTTAATGGGTATAGATTTTCAGTTTTGCAAGATGAAAAGAGTTCTGACGATAGGTTGCACAACACTGTGAATATATTTAACACCACTGACCTGTATTGCTTAGAAATGGTTAAGATGGTAAGTGTTATGTTATGCATTTTTTACCATAATAAAAGAAAGAGAGAGAGAACAAGACCATGTAATTCCAATCCAGGTCAGACTCTGAGTTAAATATGAATGGATATTAGTGTGTAACAGTGCCCATTAATGTTATGTTGACATTTAAATACTTAGGTTTATAGGAATGTGTAGTCATATATATTTGATATCATTATGATATCAAATGATATGACACATGAAGAAACTGGTAACTCAGGCAATCTACTCTAATAAAAGAGTAATATCGAAATTAAGCATCTCTCTGAGATGCCTAAGCCACGCCCACCAGCCAAGCCATGCCCACCAGCAAGCCATGCCCACCAGCCAACCAGAGGGCTGCATGCAAATTAACCCAGCCACGCCCACCAGCCAATCAAAGGGCTGTATGCAAATTAACCCAGCCAAGATGGAGTCTGGTAGCCACGGAGCAAGCAGCAGCAGGGGCAGGGCAGCGGGGGCAGCCTGTCGGGGTGCAGCATGAACCTGTGTGACCTGGACAAGGTCCCCAAGACCCTGGAGTTCTTCAAGCTGCTGGGGCCAGACTACGGGGCCGACTCTGAGGTGGGCATCTTGCTCCCTGTGGAGCCTCTGGATGGGTTCCCCGTCCACAGCCCTGCGGGGGCCCCAAGCTGGAGCCCAGGCGCTTTGAGCCACCGGCAGCAATGGGGGGAAGCCTACTGTACCCCAAGCCCTGGAGCGCCCCGGGCTGTCCTGCGACCAAGAAGCCATCCCTGGCTGCAAGAGGGCA
>PVJC01013005.1:0-38669 GCA_004026665.1 Murina feae
AGCAGGAAAAGGCTGGCCTGACCACGAGGCGGGGTTTTCCCTGCTTTCTGGTGGCTGGAGGAAGATGGGCAGTAGGCAAGCTTGGGAGGCAGGCCGCACCCAGCCCTGATCACAGCTCAAAAAAGAGAACAACATGCAGGGGAGGGCAAGAGTCTGAGAGATCAACATAGAGGGGGTGCCTGCTCCAAGCCTGGGGGCAGGCCCCCAGCGGGTAGACACACACAGGAGGACTGCTCCGAGCCTCAGATGTGGCTGGGGGCAGGTCCCCAGTGGCCACACACACACACACACACACACACAAGGGGCCTGGCAGACTGGGGCCATCATAGGACATCCACTGAGGGGTCCCAGACTGTGAGAGGGCACAGGCCGGGCTGAGGGACTCCCTCCACCCCGAGTGCACAAATTTTTGTGCACCGGGCCCCTAGTATATTTATAACCGTGTGCACCTTCAGGTCACCAGTCCCAGTCTAGCCTTCGGAAGGTGGCAGACCCCACCAACATCTTAACTGCATTCTCACAAGAGACCCTGAGTCAAGCCACCCAGCTATGCTACTCCCAGAAGCTATGCCACTTCCTGGTCCTCAGAAACGGTGTGAGATGACACCTCTTATTTTAAGCTGGTAAGTTTGGGGGCAGTTTGTTATGCAGTGGTAGTTAACTGATACACATGCAGCAACAGATAACTGCAGTAGTCCGTGTGCTCCACAGGTTGTCACTGTACTGGGATGTGTCATGGTAGATGGTCTCTGCTCCAAGTTCCCTCAGTGTCTCTCTGCTGTTCTGGCCACCCCAGCACCTCCCCTGGGACTCCCAAACCTTCTCTTGATCTCTCAGTTATAAGGGGGTCATCCCTGGCCTGGCAGGCACCCTGGCCCCTGCTCTGGCACATGGCTATGTCCTCCCAGAGACCAAAGCCCAAGTCATGATGATGTGAAGTATTTTTTAATATGTTTTTGTTGATTTTTCAGAAAGGACGGGAGGGGGAGAGAGAGAGATAGAAACATCAATGATGAGAGAGAATCATGGATCGGCTGCCTCCTGCGTGTTCCCTACTGGGGCTGGAGCCCACAACCCAGACATGTGCCCTGACTGGGAATAGAACCGTGATCCTGGTCATGGGTTGACACTCAATCACCGAGCCACACCGGCTGGGTGCTGTGAAGCATTTTGACACCCCTGCCTCATTCATTCTCAGAGGGGCCTCTCGACCTCCCTCATAAGGGAGACTGTGGTCTTTCTGTCCCACCCCTGCCCTCTCAGAGGGAAGAGCAGACAGGGTGACTGGGGGAGGTGTTCCCAGGATATCCAAGGAGCAGGCTTAACTCCCATCTTCAGAGGTGGCTCAACTGCCATCTTTCCTGGAGCTCCCCACCCCAGCGCTTTCTAATTAAAGCAGAAAGCATCTCGCAGACAAATGCATGTCCCTCCGTCCACTTGCCATCCTGGCCTCTGATGGACGGATGTCCCTGCTGCTGGCAGAACACGATCCAGGCATCACGCAACGAGGCTCTATGTTGATGTGTCTGTTAGGGTCCCCCCACCCCAACCCCCCTGTGTCCCTGCAAACAAAAATCTCAGGCCCTTTCATACATTGCTGGTGGGAGGACAGAATGGAGCCACCTTCCCAGGGAGGGAAATGTGAACAGAGCCCACAAAACCTCATGCGTTTTCCCAGCCCAGCAATCCCATCGTCAGGAATTGCACCTGAAAATACCCCTGCAGCAAGCCTGCCCGACACACGGCTGAGTTATTGCAGCATCACTTCTGCCCCGGAGGGTGCACAAGGCCCGCAGCGCGTCCATGTGGCAGAGACCGCGCGGTTGTTCTAAGAAATGAAGATCTCTGTTACTAATACAGAGTGCTTTCCAGGATGGATTGGTAAGTGAAGAAAGCAAGGTATGAAAAAGCATTATGGTGGGGTTATTTTTCGGGTAAGAAAGGAATATAACTACACAAACATATATAGCCACTGGTTTTTGCAAGCAGGAACACGGAGGATACGCCTAGAATTAATGCAACTGGCCGCCCACAGGGTGGATGGGGGGCCCCTCCGACTATACGTTTTTTGTATTGTTTTCACTTCTGTATCAAAAAATTAACTGAACAAGATTGGGGGGAGGGGAAGCTTAAGAATGATTATGAACATAAATAAATGGACCATACTTTATATCAAACTGATAACATAACCAGATAGAAGAGAATTTTTTAAAATAGTTGACCCAAGTTTGTTTTAATCCCTGAAGCTTCTTTTTTATTTGTTTGTTTTTTAAAATATATTTTTATTGACTTCAGAAAGGAAGAGAGAGAGAGAGAAAGAAAGAGAGAGAGAGAGAGAGAGAGAGAGAGAGAGAGAGAAACATCAATGATGAGAGAGAGTCATCAATCAGCTGCCTCTTGCACACCCCACACTGGAGATTGAGCCCATAACCAGGCATGTGCCCTGACCTAGAATTGAACCATGACCTCCTTGTTCATAGGTCAACGCTCAACACTGAGCCAGGATAGCCAGTCCGTCGCCCGCCCCCCCCCCGCCCCCCCGCCTGCTAAGCTTCTTTAATGGGCAAGCCTGGTCCATTATAAGCACCACAGGTTGTTTCTATGGCCCCATCTCCCACACCCCCTTCCCCAACAAGATTCTCCCCTTGCTGGCTTCTTCCTGTCCCCTGCCCTGCGTCCCCCACTTCCTCCCCATCTCCCAGGGGAGACCTCCCGAGTGAGGCCCTTGCTGCCACAACAAGGTGCCAGAGACCAGCAGCCGAACAGAAACGCATCGTCCTCATCCTGGGCTGGGGATTAAGGTCACAGTGTCGGCAGTGTTGGTTCCCTCCATGAGTGCTCTCCCTCTGTGAGTGTCTCTATGTCCGAATGTCCCCCTCCTTATAAGGACATCAGACACATTGGCTTAGGCACATTCTAATGACCTCCTCTTAACCTGACCACCTGCACAGACCCTATTTCCAAATAAGGCCACATTCACGGGTCCGGGGTTTAGGGCCTCATCATCTTTGGGGGGACACAGAACCCTGCCACGGCCCTGGCTGAGACCGGGCATTGCTGGCAGCCAGCAGGGCTGTTGTGAGGATTAATTATTCAGACACATAAAGCGTGAACCACATCTTTCTCATCACTGGGGACCAAGCGAGTTCATGACTGTTATTTTTATTATTTTTATTATTATTATACATGGAGGCATGGCCTCCGCTCTTACCCCTGAGCAGATGCCACCCCGATGGGACACCTACCCATCACTTTTCACCCTCCCCTCAGTCATGGCTGCCTGCCAGGGCCACGCTCCAAAGTGGCAGTCCTGGTTTCGTGCCCTCCAGCTCGGGAGCAGCCCAAACCACTGAAGAGAAAACGTGAAGCCGAGGAAGACACTCCCAATGCCGCGAGGACAGAGGCCGTCTCCATCAGATGCCAGTGGCCTCCAACTCCCTCGGCCATGTGATCACAGAGTCTCCACCCTCCAGATCCCTCACAACACTGACACAAGTACACAGGCTTTCACTTCAAGAACTGTCCATGAGCCTAGCCGGTCTGACTCAGTGGGTGGATGCTGGGCCCTGTCTATTACACTGCCTCCTTATCCTCTGGGACGGAAGAGGTGTGGGTTCGAGTCCGGTCTAGGGCATATACCTGAGTTGCAGGCTCGATCCCTGGCCCTGATTGGGGCACATGTGGGCGGCACCCAGTCAACATGTCCCTCTCACACTGATGTTTCTCTCTGTCTCTGCCTTCCACTCTCTCTAAACATTGATGGGAAAATATCCTTGGGTGAGGATGAACAAAACAACAACAAAGAAACGTCCGTGAGATGTGGGTGCTGAGTTGGCAGGTATCAGAGTTCTCAGGGATCAGAGTCGAAGGCTGGCACTGCCCACTCGCTCTGAGGTTTGCCAGGGACACCCTCAGAGAAGGACAGAAAGGAGTGGTCTCCTCCATCCCCGGCCACACACAGACCTCGCAACACTTTCTCAGGGAGCGTGGGCCAGGGTCTGTCCAGCTCCACCAGGAGGCGAGTGACTTGGCTGCACAATTCATTTGGGGTTTGAGAACCTTGCCCACCCCTCCCCCTGACCTCCCCCCCTCCCTCCTGCCTTCTCTTTAAGCAATCCTTCCAGGGGCCAGAGGAACAGGAAGCAGTGTGATAGGCAGGGCCCAGCTCAGCGCTTCTCAACCTGTGGGTTGCAACCCCTTTGGGGGTCAAACGACCCTTTCACAGGGGTCGCCTAAGACCATCCTGCACATCAGATATTTACATGACGATTCATAACGGTAGCAACATGACAGTGATGAAGCAGCAACAAAAATAATTTTATGGTTGGGTCACCACATGAGGAGCTGTATGTAAAGGGCCAGAAGGTTGAGAGCCACTGGCCCATCTCTTCCCTTAATTGGGGACAGAGAGACAGAGGTTCCAGCTCAGCCAAAGGAAGCACTGCTTTTGTGCATGAAATGTGGAGCCTGGGGACAAAGGACTGAGAACAAGGCGTGGCCGCGCTGGGCTGGGAGATGCCTGACGTTTCTGGGAACTGAACTTAGCGCACAAACCAGCCATTCAAAACCTTGTGCCAAACAACCGATGCGAATAGAACTTGTGGGAGGTGAGGCACATCCTGAAATAGGCGCTGTGTCAAGGGGGCACGTTGTCAAGGGAGTTTTAATAAAGCAAAAATAAAGAGGTGGAGTCTGCGGAGTCTGCTGAGAGAGCACGGTGGGTGGGCGGTGGGGGAGGAGCTGTGGTTCTGCTTACTCAGATTCTTGGTCTACAGGCTCCCCGCCAACTGTCCAAATTCTCCTTCCGCTCTCCCCAGGGCCTGCCCACTGACCTCGCCGCGGCTGTGGTGTCCCAAGCCCCATCCCACAGGCCCCTCCTCCTCCACATTTCTGTTGTTTCAAGCCACCCGGTTCCTGGTCATTTGTCAGTGCGGCCCCAGGGAACCAATACAGAGCCCATTCCCCTCACCCAGCACCATCCAGCGCCCCAAGTCCCATTAAATACCATTTACAGCCAACGCCACGGGAGTCCCTGCTGCCCAGCAGCCATAACATGACATTCTGTAGATATTTAATTAGACTTCTATTGATTATGGTTTTGTAGTGTTGTTCATATTTCACAGCCCCTAATTACTTTTTCCAGATTTCAAATGTTTTCTCCGCCTTCGACAAGGCAACAGCCCAGGTACCCTGTGCCTCCCGGGCCTGGTAGATGGGACACCCCTACCCCACGGACTCCTCTTCTGGCTTAAAGACGCCCCTAAGGACAACGCACACGCTGCCCAGGAGGCCACCGCTGTCCTTGGTCAGAGGAAGGCTGGTCCTCTCTGCACCCCCCACCTCCTGCTGAGTGGAGGGACTCCCACCTCCCCAGTGGGGTCTGAAATGCAGAAAGCTGGGCCCCACCTGAGGGCCACTGACCCTCACACGTGAGCAAAACAAAGGAGCACACACTGGGCGGGAACGGGAAGGTCCCCCAGCACAGGGGCCAGTCCAGCACAGCTGGTGAGTGTCCCAGGACAGGGCCCATGTGTAGGTGGCCGAGCAGCGACCAAGGGCTGCCCTCCTTCCCAACAGCGCTCCATAAGCAGCACCTGGAGTTACCACTGTTTTACTGCAAGCTTCCTCCTCTTTCTGCCCCCTGTACCCATAACTCTATGCACTGGTACCTCGTGGCCTGTGTATGGGAACCTGCCAGGTCCACCCACACATACAGTGATGGGACGGGGCATCCTGCCAGAGTGGAAGCTGTAGTAGGACCTCACCCTTGGAGGATGCGCTCTCCAGTGGGCACCTGGGTTCCTTGCCAGGTCTGTGTCCCTCTTTCCCTGTGTCCCTCCACCCTCGTGCTTCTTTGTGCATCAAATCTGCCTTTTCCATGGGCAGCGGGGCCTTCCCCACCAGCCCCAGCACCTCTCCCACGGGTCAGCACCCAGGACGCCTGCCTGTCGGAGACCAGGAGCCCAACATAAGGCTGCGTTCTTGGCCAGTGCTCACAAACTGGGTTGCCATGGCGACGGCACTGCGTTCTCTGGATCTGAATGGAAGAGCCTGGTCTCCTGGGTTTTGTGTGCGTTTCATAATTCAGAATGTGTTTGGTTTTCATTTCAGCCTGCCCCGCCAGCCCAGCCTCCCCGCAGCTCTGCAGAGCGGACCAGTAATGAACAGGAATCCATCCAGCCTCCTGGGCTCCAGCTGTCGCCAGGCAGGGAGGTGAAGTAATGGGGGATCCAAGGATTCTCCTGGGCAGGGGGGAGGGGGATGGGCTCAAGACGCCACCTGAGAGTATCACCCAGGGAACGTCCACAAAATGCACACTCCTGGTCTTGCTCACAGGATGAGGCCTGGTGGATGTATCAGAAGTCCTCCTTCTGCTTCGGGACACCCCTTGCTTAAGAATCTGCTGGAGTCCAACTCCCTCACTTCCGGTGAGGCAACTGAGGCCTGGGGAGGGAAAGGAAGAGCTCCAGGAACATAGGGTCATGGGTGGCAGCCCCAGGGCTAACACTCCTCAAAGTACAGTGAAGGTGAGAGCAGAGTGAAGGTGAGAGCAGACATTCCGGTCTTGGCTCCACCTCCTGCCAGCAGTGTGACCTTGGGCAAGTCCCTTGACCTCTCTGTGGTCAATGTCCTTAGCTGCAAAATGGGTACCGTACCACTCGTGCCTGGTTGGCTTGGCATGAGCTGACAGGAGATCACACACACATCTGCACGTAGTAGGACCCACCTATGTCCAGTCTGATTATCTTCAGGACGTGTTCTTGTTAGTCCTACATCACAATGAAGGGAGCTGGGCTTTGAAGTCAGGGCTCCAGGCCTCCCAACAGCCTTGCCCAGCCTCCCTTGGACTCCATGGCGTCCAGGACACTCCACCCAACCTCTTTTCCCACCCTCTCCCCTCCCCTTGGGGGGGGGGTCCACCTTGCATCATGGGCTTATGGTCCCAGTCCTTCCTGACCTCCTCCCCATTTCCCCCACGGGCGTTTCTCCTAATAAAATTCTAACACAGTTTTAGCATCTAATTCTCAGGGGGTGCAAAGGAGTCCTACCTGCTTTTTAAAAAATACATATTTTTATTGATTTCTGAGAGGAAGGGAGAGGGGAAAATAGAAACAGCAACAATGAGAGAGAATCATTGACCAGCTGCCTCCTGCACGCCCCACACTGGGGACCAAACCTGCAACCCAGGCATGTGCCCTTGACCAGAATTGAACCAGGGACCTTTCAGTCCACGGGCTGATGCTCTATCCACTGAGCAAACCGGCCAGGGCCCTATGTGCTTTTGAGGGGAACTGTAGGGATGAGGTCTCAATGGTCACTCTCCTGGGGAGTGAAGACTGGAGACGGGGCCTCTGTGGGAGCCCCATGAATCTGGTGACCAGTCCTCCTGGGAAACTGGCAAGATTGGGCATTTGCAGTGCCCAGCACTCCAACAAACTGGCCAACACAGCCTGAGGAAAGGCTGGTGCTGTGACTGGGAGTCCAGGAGCCTTACTCCCAGCCCAGGCAGGGCCAGGGCTCCAGCCGCCCTGGGGCTCCGCTGTCCTCAGAGCTGAGGGGGGCTCACCCCTCCTGCAGCAAGAGGGCGATCCCCTGAGCAACTCTGTAGGAAAGCCCACGTGGCCCCACCGTTTCCCATTGGCCAGCTGAGATCGCCAATCACTTAGGCCAGGGGAACCAGGTGTTCTGATTGGCCAGACCTGGATCATGTGCCTATTCTTGGGCCTGGGTGGGGTTAAGCAGCACAAGGCACCTGGGCTCACCGTGGAGGGCAGTTCCCTGCGGGATGATGACCTGGGTACTGTTTCTAGAAAGGGAACGGAATGACCACAGCCAGCGCGGCACTGAGCAGAGGGGAGCCCAGGGCCACGGGAGTCCTTACAGAGTGAGGGACAGGGACTGGACCTGAGCCATTCCTGCACGTTCCAGAACTTTCCAAAACCTCACGCACCTTGTCTCCCAGGTCAGTGGGAAAACTGGAGGTGAGCAGAGTCGGGGTAGGGGAGACCGTCACAGAGCCGGGCTTGGTCTTGAGGAAAGGGGGGCAGATATTTGGGGTTGAGTCCTGGGCCTGGGACAGGAAGGGCGTGAGTGGGGGGCGGGGCCCCGCCAGGGTCTGGAGCCCAGGATTTCTGAGTGGATGGTTTATACACAAATGTCCCCTAAAAGGACCCTGTGAAGCAGATAGATAACTAAGGACCCGAGGTCTCGCCAGGTTAACCCGTACGAATGGTCTACACCTGCGGCCCCTCCCCTCTCAGAGCCCCAAGTCACCTAACCTGATCCCTTCACAGCTGGGCCCCCGACGTTTCCTGGTTGGGGACCACAGGGCATTTGGATTTTTTAAATGACAGAATCTGGGCGCTAATTAGGCCATTACTCTTTGAAGATTTAATTTGCTTTGATGGGCCAATCTATAATCATATTTCCAAACAGCTTTTATTTTAATTACTTCACAAAATGAATAAGGTCCTCGAGCCGTTGTGTCTGATAAAGTCCCTCCTGTTTCCGTTCCTGAGACTGAGAAAGACGGGAGGGGGGGGGGGGGACAGGCGGCAGCCCCCGAGGTCAGAGCAGCTGAAGGTGCTCCCTCACACCTGCCAGTGGGTGCAGGGTGGGTGCGCCTAGAGCCTGCATTCTCTCAGCCTGAGTTAGGGCAACTCGGGAGAAAACAAGTGGTTCATTTACAGGGCGGCCCTCGGGCCACTGGGTCCCCTGGTGAGTCCCTCTCGAGGGACCTTGACGCTGCAGGTGCTGACCCAGGGCAGAGCTGGCTCCCCTGGGCCCCCCCGGGGACAACTGCTGTTGAACTGCCTGGCGGCATTCATTCTGCCTTTCTTTATTTTGAGGGGCCACCTCACCCCTTGGATTCTGTCTTGGTGGGTGTCATGGGTTGAATTGTGTCTCCTCCCCCCACATTCATATGTTGAACTTCTAACACAAGTACTGCAGCATGTGACCTGACTTGGAAACAGGGTCATTGCAGATGGATCTAGTTAAAATGAGCATAAAGGAGTGGTCGGAGTCCTAATCCAATATGAGTGGCGTCCCTGTGAACAGGGGATCTTCGGACACGGGCGCACTCACATACACACACACAATGCCATGTGGAGACTGGAGTGAGGCTGCCACCAGCTAAGATGCTATCAGAAGCCCTGAGGCCTGGAACGGATCCTGCCCTGAGACCTGCAAGGGTAGCGTGGACACCTGTCCTTGGGCTTCTAGCCTCCAGACTGTGACTCAACACATCTCTGGGATTTAAGCCACTGAGTTTGTGTGTGGTTTTTTTTTTTTAATCCTCACCTGAGGATATTTTTATTGATTTTTTAGAGAGAGAGGAGGGAGGAAAGAGCGAGAGAGCGAGAGCGAGAGAGAGAAACATCAATAGGTTGTCTCTTTACACGTCCCAACTGGGGGTTGAACCTGCAGCCTAGGTATGTGCCCTGACTGCAACCTTTTGTCCGGGACGATGGTCCCACAAACTGAGTCACGCTGCCAGGGCGTGATATTTTCAATGGCGAGTCAGTCAACACACCCTCACCTGCTCTGCCCAGGGTGCTGATCTGATGCCCCTCCCTGAATCCAGACCCCATGGCCCTGCCATACCCGCCCACCCCCAGGTGGATGACTTTCCTGTGGGAACCTCCCTCCCTCCTGCCTCCCCTTCAACTCTGTGAGGTTGACACTCCTAATATGGGGGATGGCTCTATCAGATTTTTTTTTCCTGTTGCTGGCAGTCACAGGTTCCTGAATACCAATCAAATGCCAGAATCAGAGCTGCCCCTTACCAGGGAGGTCTCCAGGCAGAAGGGAGGGGGCGGAACTTCACTGCGCATCAGGGGTGCTCAGTGTGAAGTCATCCTCCCTTTGGCCTGACCACACATGTTACTCAGCTCATCTGGACAGGCTGGGATGCTGTCATGAGTCAGGCAGCAGTAAGAGAGGGGATGAAGTAAGCAGTGCCAATCAGCAGGGTGGGTGTTATGACAGAAAGTCCAGGTGAGGGGGCCCTAACTCAGTGGGAGTGGGGCAGTGGTCAGTAATGCGGAGGGAGCAGGGCTGAACAGCTGAGAAGAGGTTGGACCCACGGTGACCAGCTGTTCAGGTTTGCCTGGGGCCTGTCCTCAGACAGTCAGGCAACTTGGACGGTCAGTCCCCAGAGACGGATCACCCAGGGAATTTGTGGCTGGAGTGGAGCATGCAGGCAAAGCAGGGGAGAAACTGAGAAGGGGCAGGGTGATGGGAGGTCTTGCTGCCCATGGAAGGAGGTGCAGATCTTAGAGAAAGGCCGAGTGTGGGAGAGCCCCATGCAGGCGGTGACATAGTGAAGTCTGTGTCCTTTCCCCGGGACCCCCGTGCCAGCTGTGGACAATGGAGCTTGAGGGCAGGAGGTGTCATTGACGGGGACCTGTCGGAGCGAGTCTGTCCCGGGCTGGCTGGTGTCCTGTGGGTTCTTGACCTCGTGAAGGAAAGATGTCACAGCAGGTGGTCTTGAGAACACGTTTGTTAAACCTGGGACAGTGAAAAAAGAAGCACTTGAGGAGGAGGAGCAACAGGGGAGCCTACTCGGACTCTGCCTCAGCTCTCTGGAAATGTCTAGGAAAGAAGTGAGCCAGGCCTGGGCTGCTGTCAGCTCACGGGGAAGTCAGAGAAAAGGGAGCCCTGGAGACAGGATCGGGGGGGGGGGGGGGGGGAGGACCTGGGACAAGCTGCCGCTGTCCCCTGCTCCCCTGGTTGCAAGTCTCGAGACCCTCCGAGTTTAAGGGAAAGAGAGTAAACAGTTCATGTCCGAGAAAAGGCCTGGGCCTGCATCAGTGAGAGCCCACGTGGTACCCTTTGTCTTGAGCGTTTTATCTCTTCTTTGGGTGAGAATCTCAGACTAGTCATCAGCTTTCCAAGGGCGTTTTTAATATGCGGATGCATCACAATGAGCATATTGGGGAGTTTGGGGTTATTCTCTGGTTGGCTTCACTGTGTCACTTGGTTATCCTGGTCTGTCTGGCTCTCACCAGGCGTTTGTTACTCGTTCCCCTGACTCAGCTGTCCTTGGGTTTGGCCGCATGATGGCATTAATTGGGTCTCTGTTCTCTGTCTCTCTGACCAGCGTGCCTTCAGCTGCCTGTTCTCTGCTGAGGGAGGAGAGGCTTAAACCATGGGTGCTCGAGCGTCCTCAGTTAGGGAAGGTGAGGGCTTGAGACTGACTCACTAGCTGTTTGCAGTTGTTCATATTGTCTGGCATTGTTCAGTCATTATCTCTCAGTTTCCCCCTTCCACTTGCCCAGGGATCTTCCTAGCGTCTTGCTATCCTGCCTCAGAAGGAGCAGAGAAACCACCCCACACGGAGACCCCGGAGACCCCGAGGGTGAGGTTCCAGCAGAGGTGGGGGGAGGGGGGAGAGGAGAAGGGGAAGGCTCTGGATGATCCAGGCAGCAATTCTGAGCTTCTGAGGGTAGAGCATTGTAGTGACGGACCCACTCTCGCAGCCTGAAGAAAACTATGGACCCTCTCCTCCTAGAGGTGCACACAGCTACACGCGCACATGCACACGCACCGTTGAGGCAGCCTCAGGGGAGTTGCAGGCCCTTGAGATCCACTCTGGGCCCGGGATGCTGAGCCCTAGGTGGCCACATGCTGTGCTGGCCTCTGCCGTGGCGTTTATATCCAGCATCACACCTTCCACCCCAGGGCCATGGGGAGCTGGGTCCTCCCTCTGCCCATCCAGGCCCAGCAGGGCAGCCACTGACCAGGCCCGCCCATCACACTGATTCTCGTGTCTCCTCAACTGGGCCTTGGGCTGAGGGACAGTTTCTCCTCTCGGGCAGCACGGTGACCAGTCCCTTCTGGGGGCCACCACGGTCATTTTGAGTCCGGACGGTGTGACGTGCGCATCACAGGGTGCTGTCTGCGCGTCAGGGACCGTGGCGCTGTGTTCAGCATTGGCTTACCGTGTGCAGCACCGGCTCCCGCCCTGACTCAGCCGCGCTTCGGGACAAGGGAATCCTTTCTCTTCCTGTCTTGCGGGCGATCGCTATAGCTGCAAACCAGCGTGTGGGGCGAAGCTTCCGGACCTGAGTGGTGCAGAACCGAGCAGAGGCACCTCCTGCCGCCTCTCGCACTCCCCAGATCTAGAGATTTCTCTGGAGGCGCCTCTGCGCCTGTCCACCCCCCCCCCCCCCCCGCCCCCGCCCGCATCGAAGTGCCTTTCTTCTCTCCCTTGATGAGACGCGATGATGCCCGGGGGAGGGCCGGCCTCGCCCACCTCCACAGCCACGCTGCTGACGCCTTTTGGAGGAGATGCCGGGCTTTTCCCTGCGTGAACCTGGCTCTCCTGCAGGTTCATAAGTGGTGATGCCTGTTAAGAAGTGGATGGATTCTTCAAAAAATTAAAAATAGTGCTACCCGCTCTAACCGGTTTGGCTCAGTGGATAGAGCAAGGGCCGGCAGATTCAAGGGTCCCAGGTTTGATTCCGGTCAAGGGCATGTACCTTGGTTGCGGGCACATCGATGTTTCTAACTCTCTGTCCTTCTCCCTTCCTCTACTTAAAAAAAAAAAAAAATATTTTATTGATTTTTTACAGAGAGGAAGGGAGAGGGATAGAGAGTTAGAAACATCGATCTACTGCCTCCTGCACACTCCCTACTGGGGATGTGCCCACAACCAAAGTATATGCCCTTGACCGGAATCGAACCTGAGACCCTTGACTCTGCAGGCTGATGCTCTATCCACTGAGCCAAATCAGTCAGGGCACCCTTCCTCTACTTTTTTAAAAAATAGAGCTGCCCTATGATCCAGTAGCCCCACTTATGGCTTACACCCTGCATAACTGAAAGCAGGGCCTCCACAGATATTTGCTGTGGAAGCAGACTCTGTGCCCACGCACAGGTGGATGGAGAAACAGAATGTGGTCCATCATACAGTGGACTATCAGTCCGCCATTAAATGGAAGGAAAGCCGGTCACAGGCCACACAGAGCAACCTTGGGACCAGGGGGAGGCAGCTGACACAAGGGCTTCCCGTGGCTTCTCAGGCAGCAGAGGCTGAGGAAGGAGAGGAAGGGGAGTGGCAGGTGCTTCCTTATATGGGCGCCTTAGCAGGGTGGGGTCCCGAGGTTCATGTGAGGCAGGTCATGGCCTGGACGGAGGCAGGCCCGGGCACCTTTAGCATTTGGCAGAGCACTCCAGAGGGGTGGGGTCTGGAGGGAACAGGACTGGAGGGGACCCCATGGCAGCATCCCTTGGACCTGCAGAAGGCTGTGGTGGCAGGGCCTCCCCTATTCCAGACCTGGGGAGAATGCATCTCTACTGCTTTAGGCCACTAAGCTTGAGCCCATTGGCTGTAGCAGCTCCAGCAAACTGAACGACACAGCTCCATTTTACAGAGGAGGAAACCGAAGGTCACGCGCCACTAAGTGAAGAGTCAGAATTTTTTTTTTAATATAGTTTTCTTGATTTCAGAGGGGAAGAGAGAGGGAGAAAGAGATAGAAACCTCAGTGGTGAAGGAGAATCATCGATCGGCTGCCTCCTGCACTGCAACCCGGGCACGTGCCCTGACCAGGAATCAAACTGTGACCTCCTGGTTCATAGGTCGACGCTCAGCCACTGAGCCACGGCGGCTGGACAAGCATAGGGTTTAAATATGCAATTTCAGCATCCCATCCTCTCTAGGACACGGAGGACGGCGGACAAAGTGCCCCACGTCCACCTCTGTCGGATTTTCTAGAAAATAGACCCCACGGCAGGATTCAAGGGCTAATGCCTGACTGTGCCATCCCAGGGGGTGGGAGTGAGGACGGGGGAGACCTAAATGGACAGACATGCTCCTGGGCTTGTCGCTGCCTCACCTGTGGAGGTGTCCCAGGGCCCTCAGCCATGGGTGCTTCCGACAGGATGGGTAGATAGTCTGGGAGCCGTCTTTCAGGAGGAAAGAAGAATGTATCTGCCAGCTGTATTCCATCTCCTACCTCTTCTGGTCAGAGTTGCACCCAGGGGAGTAAACCCTCCCCACTCCAGGTGTGGCACTTGGTTCCTTTAGGCGACTGCTGAGGCCACGCGCTCACCTGCGGGAGGTCAGGACGGTGCACAGAGAGTCAGATGCTGACACTACACAGAGCAGGGAGATGCCCCAGTGTCCCGTGGGTGACTCCTCCTCCCTGCCCCCTCCCTTGGCCTCCAACAGAGGACAGTACCTGTGAGGCTGTGGGGGGCAAAGGGGAGTCCGGAAGAGCTGCCCGCTGAGCCCAGCCAGTCCTGGGACTGAGAGGAAAGAGGGGACAGCTGCTGGGGCAGTCTGCTCTGTGGGAATGAGGGAGCGAAGCAACAGTGATTCACGCTCTGCTTCCCTTGCGGCTGAAATCTGCAAAAAATCCCATGTGAAATGTCAGTGGCGTGTGAGTACCCACCCCAGCGAGGCGCGGGGGTGGGAGGCGCCTGTTTCCAACCGCCCCCCAGCTCTGTGCCGTCTGAGGTATGTGCAGCTAACCCATGTGGGCCTGTTGGAGGCAGCAGGCCTGAGGGTACTGCAAGCTTGGGGGCCCTTCTGATGAGGGTCTGCAGGGACACTGACCTGGGTCAGAACAGCAGTGAGCCTTCTCCGAGGACAGCTCCCTCCTTGCTGGGAGCCAGCAGATTCAGGCAGGCCACTTAGCCCTGTCACCTGGGCCCACGCCCTCTTGCGGCCACTAGGCAGGGCCCAGAGCCCATGCCCAGCCTTGGACTGTAGAAGGGGAAGGGCGCAGGCAGGGATAGTGCTCCCACCCTCACCAAGAGGAGGTGATCCCTCCGTGCCAAACAGCATCTGCTCCCAGGAAAGCTGCGGGGGGCCCTGCAGCGCCTCTAGCAGAGAGGCCCAGAGGGGACAGAGTCCTGCCCAAGGGTGCACAGCAGGGCAGTGGCGTGGTTTGTCCTGCTCTTGGTCCCAGGCCCCATCCCGGGCTCCTCCTGCACCTAACATTCCTGCTGAAGTTGTCCAAGCAAGAGGGTGGGCCTCCTGGGCACAGCGCTCCAGGCTGGAACCCCTGTGGGCAGAGGCAGGAGAACTGCCCCCACTCAGCTCCCAGCCCCTCTGGCTGCAAGCGCAGCTGGACGAGTCTGACCAGCTGTCATGGTTGTCATCTGCCCTGGTAACCAGCCAAGGCTGATAGCGAGTGCCATCGCCATGGAAACCATGAGTCAGGGCCACACTCAACAGAGCCGAGCATGTCAGGGGCTCTCAGGGCCTCCTGCCTGCCAACAGAAAGGCAATGCTGGCACAAGGCATCTCCTTGGGACTCATTAACGGGGTGGAGAGGGGGTGACAGGGTGGGGGCGGGGAGCTTGGGGATAAAAGGAAAGGGAGGGAGAGAGAGGAGGCGGAGGGAGAGTCACAGCACAGCCTCTGGACTAGCTTAGGACTGCCAGGGGCGGAGGGGTCTCTCCTGCCACTTACTGAATGGCTGGATCACACAGGAGCCCTGACTTGGGCCCAGCAGAGGGTGACCCCCCTGCTCCCAGATCTGCCATGGGCACCCGAGTTGTGTTAGTAAGTCAGCTACCAGCTTCAGAGCACCTGGGCAGTCAGGTTCCCAGGCTGGCCCGTGCCCACTTCATTACCACACCCTGTGGTGTTTCCTCTGCCCGTGGCCTCGAGCCTGACCCTCTGAAAATAGGGTGGAGCCCACCCCCAGGAGGCCCGAGCTGTCTGCACACCCACTGCCTGCAGGTGAGCTGTAGAGGAGGGCTGTCGCCACCTGCTCCATGTGGGTGGCATTTCTCTCGTGTCCTCCCTGGTGAGGACTGGCGAGAGAAGGGCTGCAGAGCTCGAAAGAGGGAGAACAGAGCTTTGAACACAGGACCTGGTGATTCTCGGACAGCCTCGTGGTCCACTCGGCCGTCGGGGGGGGAGTCACACATCCACCTAGGGAGGCGGCTGGAGACCTTGCAACCGCACTGCGCACAGGTCTGTGGGCACCAGAGGACGGAGAGACGAATGCCGGCTGGGGACGACCCCCTCTGCCCTGAGCCTGGGGTGGGGCAGGGGCCAGGGCAGTGGGAACTTTGGGGTGTGGCCCCCTCTGCTGGAATGAAGGTGCCCCGGCCCCCTCCTGCAGGTTGGCTGAACGAGCTCCAGAAAGTGAAATGGAAGGGCCAGGGAGGACCTTGACGCTGCAGGTGCTGGCCCGGGGCAGAGCTGGCTCCCCTGGGCCCTGAGCTGAAGGCGCCATGCAAAGTCCTAACTATTCCTTAATTAGAGCCCACGGCTCTCGCCCGCCCGCGTCCCGGGAAGACCAGGCAGCATTGTTGTCTTTTCCGCTGGAAGAGCGGACTCCGAATGAGATTACATCTTATGCATGTTTAATGCCCGTTCTCACCATTTACAATGCAGCTCTATTAAAATAGCAGGGAGGGGGAAATCGACTCTCAGAGCTCAGTGCGAGAGGATAGATCACTAGTGAGATGAATAATATATTAACGGGATAATGATGTTGCTCCTCATATTAATCGTATACATCACAGGGTTCTCAGGCTGTCAAGCAGAAGTTTTTTTTAAAAAAAGGCAACTTCGAGTTTCCAGACCGACAAGCCTGTGGCCCACGGGGCGTGGGGTGGCTGCCTGGCGGCCCCATGGGCGAGGAAGCAGGCTTTCTGGGCAGGCCAGCCGGGCTGCCGAGGGCCCGGGACTCCCCCGGAGGCTGCAGGGTTGCTGTGGGCAGGGGCCACCGCAGGACCGGCCTGCTTGCCTCACCAGTGCCGATTGTTTGCCAGATATGAGGAGCTTGATGAGATAGGGTCCGCTGCCCACCAGTCAGTTAGGCAGGAATGTACCCAGAGGCGCCAGCCACACCATAGCAGCCAGGACAGAGGCTGCCAGAGAACACAGGCAGCCCAGGCAGAGCGGTGCCCAGCCCGGCCTGCAGACAGCAGCAGCCAATCCTGCTGGGAGACCCCACCTGCAAATGTGTGCTGATGACCATCTGGTGCGTCAACCTCTCCCTCCCAGCTCTCCCGACGGAGCGGACCGGGAGCTGTGGAAGCGTGCACAACAGGCCGGGCTGGGGTGAGCGTGGTGGACGTGGGAAGCGGAGATGCATGTGGTCTGTGCCATGTGTACGTACAGCTTCCACACAGGAGCAGAGCATGGAGAACCCAGTCCTCAGAAAATATACGTAGAACAGGGTCAGGATGCGTTGAGTGTGCCCTGGGGAGGAAAGAAAGGTGAGGTACCGCCCTCAGGGGGATAAATGAGAAATAGGGCGAGAACAGCCCAGAAAAACCCCTCCCGATGCCATTGGGAATGCCTGCCGTCAGGACCGGCCACTTGTGTCCCTGTGCAGACCCCCTGGGGACCTACCCCCTGGGCCTGAGCTGGCCATGCTGACATCTGTTTACCATATGGAGAAGAAGGGCCGCCATCCCCACCCCTGCTCCTACCAGGAGCAGGAATCCTGGGACGGGTGGGAGCTGGCCCTGCCAGCTGTGACCCACGCTCCAGAACTCAGTCACAGCCACTCGCATGGGCACCGCGCCCGCTCCCCCCAGGCCTTGACTCTGCAGCTGCTACCAGCCGGTGGGGGTGTCCTCAAGGTGGCCGGCCCAGCTGCTGAGTGTCCATGTTGACGGCTACTCGCTCAGCCGTGCTAGGCTCAGCCAGGTGCTGGGAGGCAGCGAACCCACCCCCTCCTGCCCCACATGCAGCCACCAAGCACCATCTCATCGGAGCTCCCTGGCAGGGCTATTGGGTCACTGGACGTACTCAGGTCAGTGTCCCCCATATGTGCAGAGCGGTGACGGGCCAGAGCAGTGGCTGCAGCCTGGCCTCCAGGCACCCACCTCCCTGGGTGAGATGGGGGAGTGCATGGGGCAGTCACTGAGGTGCTTACAGAGCCCGTCTAAGTCACCATGAGTGGCTGTGGCTGCTAAGCTGGACTCCTTTCGTTGCCATGCAGCCTGCCCCACCCTGGGTGGCAGGGACCACATCTGAGCGTGGACTCTGCCCAGCAGGGTTGGCACCATCCTAGGAAGAACAGGCGGCAGAATTCAGCTGAGAGGTGAAATGTGCCCATGGCAGCCAGCCCGCCCCCCAGAGGGCGGCTTCAGTTTCCCGGGCCCCTGGAAGGCGGCTGAAACCACAGCCGGAGACCGTGGGGGCATGAACCACAGTGGCCCTGTGCACCGATCGCGAGCTCCCTAGGCCCCGGGCTGCAGTGAGGCCGGAGGAGCCAGGAAAGGAGGCCAAGCAAAGTCCCCTCTCTCCTCCTCATGCGCCCGCAAAGCACTGGACCCCCAGGAGGCTTAGTTGCCTGTGGGGACGGTTGTGAGCTAAGACAGAACCCAGTCTATTGGGGGCAAATGCATTCGCTTTTATGGCCCTGCCACAGCTCTGCCCTCTTGGCCGGAAGGAGCCTCCTCACTCTGATGGCCGATAGAGGTTGCCGGGGAGACGCTGGGGGACCAACTGTTCGGACACCCATCCCATGCACCAGCCTTGGGGTCTGGAGTGGTTCCCCCCACTGCCACCCCACATCTCCAGGAGTTTGGGTAAAATTTTCCATCCCAGGGAGCCGCCAGCTGACTCTCTCACAGTGTTGCCCCCCCCCCCCCCCCCCCCCCCCCCCCCCCCCCCCCCCCCCCCCCCCCCCCCCCCCGCCAATTCCCAGCTGCCCTGCCCTTCAGCCATGCGCTGGAGCCAGCATGTATTTTTGGAAACTGGTCCCTGGGTAGAGCCTGGAGAGTCTGGATAAGGGGCGGACAGGCCGCTGGAAAACTGTGATGGGTGCCCTCGGGGCACAGGCTTGGCAGGTTGTGAACAATGTGGAGGGGAGGAGATGTGAGAAGAGCTCACATGTTCCCACTGCCGCCCTGGAGATGGGGGCCAATGGGGTTCAGAGTGAGCCCTCCAGGCTCGGGGCTGGCTCTGCATCTTCACCGGTCGGTGGCTCAGAGCATTGGTGTGGCCTCTCTGAACCTTGGTCTCCTCATCTGTGAAATGGACGTCTCCCTACATCCCACCCCCATGCTGCTAGGGCCTTGTTGGGATGACGGCAGCCAGGTAACACGAAGCATTCAGCAACGGGCCTGGCTCATGCCAGGCCAGAGCCCACGTCAGGGTTAGCACCATCATAGCAATGGCGCCATGGTGAGGCCTGGTGGTGAGGGTGAAGTGAGGGGCTGGGTATCAACTCTTTCAACTTTATTCCAGAGCCAGTGGCTCTCGAGCCCCTGTGGACCAGACAAGGAGGGTTGTGTTCCTCCCAGCTGGGTCAGGCCTCCCATGTGTCTGCCTGTTTCGGGAAGAGTTTCTGAGTAATTAGCTGGTGTTGACAATACTGTTGAGGTTCCTAAAGGGACTAAAGTGAAACCCACGCATCTGGAGACAGTGGCAGCAACATCTGGAGACAACAGCAGCAGCCTGTCTCGTGGGCTGTCCTGTGGATTAAATGAATAAACAATTCATATCACATCAAGAATTTGGAGCTAAGGGCTGTGTATGTGTGCGCATGTGTGTGTACACAAACGTGTACATTATTTAAAGCGTTTTCTTTGGGATTGTGGTTGCTGTTATGAAACAGAAGCACAGCCAGCATACTTCCCATGGGCAGATCATGGCTAGTCATGGGGTGTTTCACCTGGTGGAGATTAGAGAGAGGTGAAGACCCAGTGGTACCGTCTCACGTCCTGGGGCCTGGGCGCCTACTCTGATACCTGACCGCAGGATGGGTGTTTCCAGCACTGAGAAGGCCTGGTAACCCCCCCCACACACACACACACCCTTGACCCCCTGCTGCCCCCTGAGGTCCCCTTGCCATAGTACAGGAGTCCAAAGGGAGCAGGTCAGGGACTCTGAGCAGGATCAGGAGACTTGGAAGGTGTGGGGCAGGGGCGAGGCATAATCAGCGCAGGTTTAAACAGGCTGAGACCAGGCCACAAGGAGGCAGCACCGGGGTGCCGCCGGCAATGACCCAGGGACCAGGTGGTGGTGACTGGAGCCAGGCTGGGAGCTGTAGAAGTGGGGAGAAACAAGCAAGTTCTGGATAAATCACAAAGTTGCCAGAGGGATTTATTGACAGATAAACGTGGTGTTTGAAGAAGAGAGAGAAGTCCAGCCCCCCCACCCCAGGTTTGGCCTTTAACCCCGGAGGATGGAGTTGTCATCAGATGAAGAGGGGAGGCCGGCAGCAGCAGGTTGTAGGGACCAAAGTGGGAAAGAAACCAGGGCTTCACCCAAGCCCGTGGGAACCCATTTAGAGAGACAGGAAGAGGAGTGAAGGGCAGGGGAGTGGGACATCCCAGGACCTGGCCGCCCCCTCTGCCTCCTGAGCACCCTCTGCAGGAAGGGCTGCCCAGTGGAGCACTCACCGAAAGGCCAGGGCCCGGTGCCTTCTCACACCAGCGAGTGACACAGCAGTGTTCCCTATAAGGCACCTGGTCCCGCCACCTTCTTGGGTCCCCTGATCCCTGGCTTTGCACCTCTCAGCCCTGAGCCTCCTCGGCCATTCTGCACAAGGGTACAGCTCTCCTGATACAGAACCAGAATCCCTCTCCCTCCCATCTGCCTGCCTTGCCTCTCTCCCTCCCCTTGCTCAGCATGTGGCTCCAGCTCTTTATAATTCATCAAAAAGGTCACACATAATGAGCTCGGCTCTGCCTCTGCAGCCGGGCTGTCAGCTCACCTTAGGAGCCCCTCTCCTTGGACGAGGCCCTTAGATCTTGGCATCTGGCAGCTGGGGATGAGTCACGTGTGAGTCAGGCATCCGACTGAGCTGGCGCAGCCCCTTCTTCCTGAGGACCAGCTGTGTGCAGAGATGCCATCTCCCACAATCCTCCTGGCAATGCTGGAAGGAAAGGGCCCATATACCCATTTTGCAGGTGTGAAAACTGAGGTCCCAAGAGGTTTAGTGTCATGTCCCAGGTCCGTTTATGGGTGTCTACTACAGAATCAACCATCCAGGGAGGGCTGGCCTCTGTCCTCGGCTCCTGGAGGGGTTCTCTAAGCCTGTCTGGTAAAAGTGACTTTTGTTTGCCTGCCAGGAAATCTAACAATGTGAATAAAGGTGGGACTTTTGAGTCATGTCATATCAGCTTGACATCAGCTTGACCTCCCGATGGGCTGAGGTCAGCCATGTGGACAGTTAACCGTGTCTATGATGGAGCTCCAATGAAGACTCAACACCAAGGCTAAGGGGACTTTCCAGATGAGCAGGACCCTGCATCACGGCCAGGAGATGCGAGTGCTGCCCAAGGCTCCCCTGGAGGGAGGGGCAGCCGGGAGCTGGGCACCGGAGCCTCCTGGACTCTGTCCCCTGCGTCTCTGCCCATGGCTGACTCGAATCCGTCTCCTTTGCTGGAATCAACCCTCCAGGGTGTGATCGCGCTCAGTGAGTTCCCTAAGCCCTGGTTTCCTTGGCCCACGGTGCATCCCTCCAGTCTCTCTTCCATTGTCACGTGGCCACTTCCCCCGTGTCTCCGTGTCCTCTCCTCTTCTAATGGGACAGCGTAGGGTCCCCCTAACTCCAGGACGACCTTCTCTTGAGGTCCTTGCCTAAGTACGTCTCACAGGCCCCACTTCCAAATAAACCATATTCTGAGGCCTGAGCGGACATGAATTTGGGGGTAGGGGGCATGCTCCCACCCTCCAACCAGGCATTTCCCCTAATAAAGTCCTGTCTTGACATCTGATTGTGGCCAGACTGCACTTCATACCCTCTGTGGGCAGGCACTGTGCCGGGTGCTGGAACCCTGAGGGCAGACCGCCTGCTTCCCTGCCTGCCAGGGAGGGGCTCCGGCCCCGCTATTCCAGGACGCGGGTTCTGGAGCTAGGCTCTGGTTTCCGCCCGTGCTCAGGAGGCTTCCTGTGGATGGAAATACTCCAGGCATCTGCAGGGCTCTTCCTCTCGCTGCCTCTCCAGCTCCCGAAATAAATGAGCAGGCGACGCTCCTGGCAGGGCCTGCGGAGGAACTCCGTGGCAGGGATGCAAATTGGCTGCACATCCAAGAAATCCTTGAATGGAAAGGGATTTCTAGGGCATCACACCTCTAGGAACAGAAGGTGTGGGTGGTAAACCCAGGGGTGGGGGAGGTAAGCTGCGTGTGCGTTGGCTGGGTGCACACCGAACAGTGTGGTACCTGCCCAGGTGTGAGCAGTTAGGTGAGCATGGGGAGCTCAGCCGGAACCACAGCACGGGCTTTCTTCCAGGCTCTCCCATCACCCGACGCCCGCCAGCCGCTGGAGTCACCTTGTCCTGCTACATTTCAGCAACATTGGCCTGGCCCCGTCCAGGGTCTGGGAGGGACGCCAGCCTCACGCCGCTCCCTGGGGACCCTCTGCAGGCTGAGTTCCGGCTTCGGCTGAACCCTCCATCTGCCTCGGGATGCGCCCCCCTGTGCCAGCCGTTCCTTCTCCAGGCATCACACTTCAGAGCTCAGGGACTCGCTGTGGAGGCGGCTTTTTCCGGCTCCACCACAGCCTCTGATGTCTTTAAACTGAAACAAGACAGCCTGGCTCAAGGCCATGACCAATTCTGCTTCCAGGAGCTGACCTGACCAGAGGACCTCCCTGCCCCTGTCCAGACCTGCCAAGGTCCGCTGTCATCAGAATGTCCCCTCAGGCGACTGCTAAACAAAGATAGCCCCTCCCCACCCCACGTGGAGTCTGGCAGGTCTTCAGGTGCGGGGCACCATGTGGGCCAGGACTGCGCCCCTCCCAGCATGCTCTTGGGGCTCTCCTAGCCTTTCTCAAGGAAGTCCATCCTCTGGTCTTTCTAGAAGCGCCGACCTTGAGCTTCAGCAGTGAGAATCCAGGTGTGTGTGTGCCGGGCAACCTGTCGGAAACTCCTCCCCTTCAGAGAGGAAACAGAGATCAGAGAGAGTACCAGGAGGCCTAAGCCATGCCAGGAGTTAGTGGTCCCAGGGAATGTGGAGGCCAGCTCTGAGGGTGTTGACCTGGAAAGGAAGGTCTATAAATAAGAAGAGAAAGACGACAAAGCTTGACCACAAAGCAAACAATGATCTAATAGTGGGATTCCAGGCACTGGGACACATCATTTATTCTGGAATGTTCATTCATTCATTCCTTCGTTCATTCATAAGTCTTACGGAACGCTCACCATGTACTAGTCCCAGGACACTGGGTATAGAGTGATAGATAGATATGGCCTGTGCCCACCTGGAGCTCATCCTCCACCTGGGAAGAAAACTAACACAATTAATTGTGATAAAAATGTCATTACTGGGCCTGACCAGCATGGCTCAGTGGCTGCGCGTTGTCCTATGAATCAGGAGGTCACCGTTTGATTCCCGGGCAGGGCACATGCCTGTGTTGTGGGCTCAGTCCTCAGTAGGGGGTGTGCAGGAGACAGCCTGTCAATGATTCCCTCTCCCTCCCCCTTCCTCTCTGAAATCAATAAAAATACATGTATTTTAAAATATCAATGAGCTGATGTTTACAACCGAACCAAGGGCAAGACGAGGGGTCAGGCAGAGGCAGCAGCAGGCAAAGCCAAGGCTGGGAAGCCAGAGGCCCGTGGATGACAGCAGCTTCCCTGGAGGAATCGCTGGCTACATGTGGCTTTTCAATTTCAATCACTGAAAATGAAACAGAATCCAGGACGCAGCTCCTCAGCACTGCACAGCCACACCGCCTTAGTGGGCAGTGTGGTCACATTTGCACCTTCTTGGGCAGTTGTCAGTCAGCTGGGCCACACCCCAGGCTGTGCCGTCCGGGGTGGCAGCCACCAGCCACACGTGGTCGCCAAGCATTTGAAATATGGTTGGTGCCACCAAGGAACTGAATCTCAAATTTATTTCATTTCAGTCAAACTTGAAAACCAGACCTTATAATTCAGTCATTGGAAGAACAAGGCAGGTCTGTGTATCTATTTTTCCAACTGTACATTTCGTGAAATCTAAAGTTAAAATATGCCGTGAGAGGAGATACACACGCCAGATGGCGCAGGCATAGCAGGAAAACACAGAGACGCATCATCCCATGAGTTAAATTTATATTGCTTACATGTTGAACGGTGAGATTCTGGTTAAGATGAAGGAATGATGTTATTAAAACATCAGGCCTGTCCCTTTTCTTTTTGAGTGTGAACATTAGGAAAGTTTGAATGACACGCATGGCTTGAATATTTTTCTGTGGGACAGTGTCGGACTAGGGCTTAGAGGCAGGGAGAGAGGGTGGGCAGTGAGCTGAGAGGTACGCAGTGGGCAAGGAGGGCTTGTTGGCTCTATACAGAGTTTGAAGTTCTTCCTGGGTAACGGGGAGCCACAGCAGGTGCTTCAGCAGGTCAATGACCGGGCCAGGTATTTATCCCTCAGAAGGATCCCTCTGGCAGCTTTGAGGAGAACGGGCCAGCAGGACACCAGTTGGAAAGCCATTGTCATCAATGCCAGTGGCTTTGATTAGAATGGTGGCTGCAGAGAGAGAGGGAAGCCGTCTGTCTCCCTTTTAAGGGGACTTTGCGGGCATTTCACCCCAAACTTCTGTGTTTCTTTTCATCAGCCACCCCAGCTGCATAGGGTGCTGGGAAAGTCACTTAGTGGGGCTCATGGTGGCTCAGAGAAAACGGGGACCACCATCCTATGAAAACAGAGGGACAGAGCCTGGGCAAGCAACTACCACCTCCATGGAGGGCAGTCAGGAGAGGGAGGGAGGGCCCAGGCTCCGGGGAGAGCTGGGGTCTGCAGGCCTCGGGAAGGGGGGCTGCTGCCCAGGAGAAGGCTGCTGGACAGCAAGGTGAGAGCCGAAAGCTGCAGGGAGTGGTGCCTGGGCACAGGAGGTGCCTGACAAACGAAGGGCACTGATAACCTTGGGAAGAGCAGCTGCCGAGCGCTGGTGAGAGAGAGGCCAGGCCTGAGTGGGTGCACTTCTTTCCACTTTCTTCCAGAGTTGGATCGGGGAGGGCAGAGGTGGAGGGGTGAGGTGGAGGAAGGTGGGGGTCCCGGTCAGCTCTGACTCCCAGGCCCAGTGTCATCATTATTATTACCCCCAACAGACAGATAAGATTAGGGCTTCAAGAGGGGGGCGATGGCCCAGGTTTTCAGAGGGGCCTGCGATTGGAGCCCGTGTGCACTGGCCCCTCCAGCCCCCACAGCCCACCTGACTCCCCCCTCTCCACCCCTGCCTTCCCCCACTCCCTCCCAGCACCTCATTTTTCTTTAATGAGCTGCCTCTTTAATAATCGCAGTCGGATTTTTATGAACTAAACAACACTCCCCCCCCCCCTTTTTTTTTAACAAAAGAGCTCATTGAATAAGCAATGGGCCTTTTGCAACTATTTTTAAAGTTGGAGCTGCAGGCCAGACTGTGAGGAAAATCACAGAGCAGCCTCCTGAAGGTCACCCGGCCCAAGGGCAACACGCAGAGCTGGACACCTCAGGGCCCACAGGAAGGCCCGTCAGAGGCAGGGTCCTGGGTGTGACTTCCAGAATACAGCTCCATCCTGCCCAGGGAGGCATCGCCCACACAGGTGGCCCCCATCCTCCACAGCATCCCTAGCCTGGTCCCTTCAGACAAGGGCTTCTGTGACCCCTAAGCCCAGGCCCCTCGTCCAGGACGCTGCTGGCTCCCACCCCACTCGGAGCTTCACACTTTCTGAAAGGAGATGCCATAGCTTTGCCCACGCCCTCCACTGCCCCACACCCTCTCCCTCCAGGCTCCCTCCTCTAACGCCCACAGACGGCTGTTTAGATCAATTCACCCTCCCCCTCCAACCCCCATGGGCATGAATGCCTGCATTTGGGGTGCAGTCACCGCACACCCGGGGAACAAGATCTCAGATCTGGTCCCTGTCCTCCAGGAACCCCATGGTGGGGCCAGTGTCCCTGAGGACACATCCCCACACCTAATTCCCAACCACTTCCAAGGCCTCATCTCTGGGGAAACCGAGGCTCAGAGAGGTCGGTGGCTGCATGTGGCCGAGCAGGGCTCACACCCTCTGTTTCTGCTCTCAGCCCTGCTTTTCAGCTCATCGGCTCGCCATTCTTGGGGCCCAGCTGCCCCCTGGTGGTCAGAACAGCCCCTGCAGCTCAGCTTCTGTCCTGGACACGCCCAGGACAGGTGGGCCCCTCTGAAGGCAGGAGGAGAGCAGCAGAGCCCGGTGGGAGCTCATAGCCAGGCAGTGAAATCCCTAGGCGCCTCCTCACTCCCGCCCTGTGGCGTCGGACGAGTTGTGGGCAGGAGAAGTCGCTGAGCGAGGCAGCTCTGCAACCAGCCATTTCCCAGCACACAAAGGAGCACAGAGCTCAGGTGCCGTTCTCGTTAGCAAGAACGCCCACTGCGTCCATGTGGATATGAGAACAAGTAGACCAGGCATTGCCCTTTCCCAGTAGCGGTTGCACCCTGGGGAAGGGCGCACATCGCACAGGTGGAGTGGGTGCTGGCGGTGTCATTGGGCACCTGCGGGGTATTGGTTTCAGCCCCTGGAGCTCAGAATCCAAGAGCATCTCCATGGGAAGCCCGAGCCTGGGGAAGCCTCGTGGTTTTCTGCTGGAAAAGCCACACTCTTCTCCAGAACGGCTGTGGCCTGGGCCGGAGTCGGGACTCTTAGCCTCTTGGGCACCATGCCTCTCTGGCTGTCACTTAAAGAGTTGGTGCCCTAACTCTAAACCCTAACTCTAACCCTAACTCTAGCTCTAACTCTATCCTTAAACCCTAACTCTAAACTCTAACCCCAACCTTAAACCCTAATCCTAACCATACACTCTAACCCTGACCCTAAATCCTAACCATAACCCTAACCCTAACCCTAAATTCAAACCCTAACCCTATACCTAACCCTAAATTCTAACCCTAACCCTATCCCTATCCCTAAACCCTAACCCTAACATTAAACAAATACATGTTATTTATTGTAATCTTCTCCCCTATCTATTTCTCTTTTATATTACAGTTTTACGGCATTTACAATTACACATGGAAGTGGCTTTTATTCTCTTGGAATTTCATTTAATTTCACGAGGGCATTCCAAATGGTTTGTTATAAAAAAGGATGATAATACACCCAAGACTAGTCCAGCTTTGAAAATTCCTGTGTGGGAGGTGTGCTATGTACGTGGCATCTCTGGAGGCTGCTGGGGGCCATATTGTTGCTGCAAGTCTCCCCTCCCAGCTTGTTGTGCCTTTGCTGCTGTGTGTATGTGTGTTTGGGGGGGCATGACTGTGCTCATGAGTGGCAGGAGTGTGTCTGTGCATGGCAGTGTGGGCCCTGTGAGGACACACACCTGCTCCGTGGAAAATCTGCTTCTGCCTGCACCTGTGGGGGCTGGGCTGGCAGCAGCTGGCACCTGTCCCCACCTTCAGTCTTTCAAACAAGAGGGGAATGTTTGTTCAATTTCAGGGGGAGCCCACCTCCAGCCTGTCAGTCCAGCCTGAGATGTGAGTCATTCCAGCTAAAGGGAGGCCTGCAGCCCTCTCGCTCCTGCGGGCACTTACCCTCCCAGGCCACCTGGCCCAGCTCCCTGTCCCTGTCCCACCCCTCCACACCACTTCCTCTCAGGCAAGCCCTTTAACCAGATAAGGGATCTCTAGGGCTCCGGGCTTAGGATGAGCTAAACCAGGATCAGCTCCCCACTCCCACCACGTCTGGACTTGGGGTGGCTCCCCCCCCCGCTCCCCCATGCTGAGCCCTAGTTTTTCTACCTGCAAATCCAGGCCTCCCTCCTGCATTCACATTTCTCTAGCCTACCACCCTTTCTTCCATCTCAGACATCCTTCCCACATCCTTCACCACATCTGGGGCTCCTTGTAGTGCAGGGGTAAATTAATTAGAGAATTAATAAAGTGCTCTGGAGGGATACTGCTTCTTCCTGCACCCGGGGCCAGCCCTGCTCTGCCAGTTCTTCTCCCAGCTCAGTTATGTCTGTGTTTGCAGTGGAAAGTGACTCCTAATAGGAAGCTAATGTCCTAGAACTGCAGTGCCTGCCTTTGGGCAGTGCAGAGCCCTCTGTCCCCCACAGGGAATTAGCTGGTGGCTAGGAAGAGATAGGGGAGGGGCTCACAGACTCCTTGCTGATCAGTCTTCAATCTCCAAACAGTGTGGTGTGTCTTAAGACTGGGGAAAGCAGGTTGCCCTGGCATGCTGGAAATATCAGTGCATTTGTGTGTGTGTGTTTATGATGGGCTATGGGATGGGAGGGATTTACACAGTTACCTGAGAGTGATGATCTTGAATTCCTTCCCAGACCTGGCCCAGACCAGGGTCAAGGTCCTGCCCTGAGGCCCATCATTTTGGAGGTGGGGGCCAGCCCTGAGGGACTCCTTCTCCTATGCCCAGGGCTCCTGCTCCTGGGTCTGTCAGCTAGCATGGGTCCCCCCAATCTGGAATCTGGAAGCCTCTTCCTAATCAGCTGACCTCCTTATCCAGTCCCCTCCTCTCTGAGGACCAGTCTTGTTCTGCAGCCTCGGCCTGTGGAACCTGGGGCTGTGGTTTGGGGGTGATGGAGACCCTTGAGGTCATTGGGTCACTAGATGCTGGGGCTGCAGACTGCTTGAAGCAGATGCCCTGCTCCTCCTTTGCTGATGACCTCCACGTATTTCAATCTGAAACAGTCTCCTCCTGGCCACCTCTCAGGCAGCCTGGGAAGCCCAGAGGCTGGCAGCTCCTGCCACCTAATTGCCAGTCTCATATTGAAAGGCACACACTTCTATGAAAAAGTAATTTGTTTTTTATTTGTCATTAAAATTCCACTTTAACTGGATATCTTGTGTTTTTATTACAGAAACCTGGCAGCCCTGGAAGGCCACTAGGCCCATTGAAAAGGGCTCACTAGGGTGATGTGCTGCCCTTGTACATGGCCAGGTGCACTCCTCAACTTTCTCATGGGTACATGGGCACCCTGATGACCAGGTAGGTGGGTGGGTGGGGGGATGTCAGGAGGACTGAAGTCTAAGCCAAGAAGGTCAGAGCTGAAGAGGTCTTGGAGGTCACACAGCTTCCCACTCCTGGATGACCCTGTTTCTGGACAACTGTTTCTGTGAGTGGGGGACCCAGGCACCTGTGTGGCTGACTAGTTTTGCCATGGCTCCAAGGCTCAGCTGGGATAGGGGAGGGCAGACCCAGTCCAGTGTCCTCTCCGCACTGAGGACATGGAGGCCACGGCTGAGCCAGCTCTCACGCCTCTAAGCTGTAGTTATAGGACCTTCCTTTTGCTGCTTGTCCGAGGGCAGGGGCAGTTGCAGAGACAGGTCCTGGGCAGAACAGACCATGAGGGCTGCTTATTTAAACAGGACCTTTGTGCATCCACCCAGGCCCTTCTACTGGTACCAGGGCCAGGTGGAGCCAGTTGTGTGTGGAAAGAGTCGGCATCTGTGTCTGTGAGGTCAGGGCTGTGCAGAAAGTTCCAACCCTTCCTCTCACCACTGCCCTTCCTCTGCCTAGTCTGGATTCCCTGCTTATGTGAACCCCTCCTCACTGCCTTGGAGGCTGTTCCACCACCAGGTCTCATTCATGCTACTACCCCCCTCCCTTCTGCCAGGCTCATTGTCATCTTTAAATCCTTGACATAGCACGTCCTAGCTGAACCATGCATCTTCAGTGTCTAGAGCATTGCATGTAGTAGGTGCTCAGTAAGTCTTGGCTTAATGGAAGAATGCCTGGATGAAAGGACACTGGAGGTAGGGTCAAGAGACCAGAATTCTTGCTTTGGTTGGTTGTGTGTATTATGACAAATTACTTAACTGCTCTGCCCCTCAATAGCATAATCCCCAAAGAAGAAGAATGAGATAGCAAAGATGACTTGTTATGCCCTTGTTCATATGTTCTCCTCTGCCCTCAGGCTCAGGACATTTTCTTCCTTCACCTAACTGCATGCAACCCAGGGTTAGGGTTAGGGTTTAGGGTTAGGGTTTGTGTTTAATGTTACAGTTTAGGGTTAGGGTTAGGGTTAGGGTTGAGATTAGGGTAAGAGTTTAGTGTTACAGCTTAGAGTTAGGGTTAGGGTGAGGGTTAGGTTTTGTGTTTAATGTTATAGCTTAGGGTTAGGCTTAGGGTTAGGGTTATGGCAATGCCCAGGATAGTGTTATGATTATGGTTAGGGTTTAGGGTTGGGGTTAGGGTAGGGTTAAGGATAGGGTTAGTTCTCTGCCCAGGATAGTGTTAGGATTAGGGTTAGGGTTTAGGGATAGGGTTAGGGTTTAGGGTTAGGGTTCGGGTTCGGGTTAGATTAGGGTTAGGTTTAGGGTTATGGCAATACCCAGGATAGTGTTAGGGTCAGAGTTAGGGTTAGGACACAATGTTGTGGTGAAGGTTAGGGTTAGGATTAGGGTTAGTATTAGCTGAAGTGGAAAAAAAGTGGCTTAGGGTGAGGATGAGGGTGAGGGTGAATGGAGAGGTAGGAGGTGGGAGTGGGAGTGAGGTGAAGGTAAAGGTTTAGGCATTAGGGTTTAGAGATTAGAGTTAGGGTTAGGATTAAGGTTAGAGGGTTAGGGCTCTGGTGGGGGTGAGGGTCAGAAGTGGAAAAGGTGAATTTGCTTTACAAAAGGTGAATTTGAAGTGAAAAGGTGAATTTGCTTTGCAAAAGATGAATTTGAAGTGAAAAGGTGAATTTGAAGTGAAAAGATGAATTTGAAGTGAAAAAGTAGAATTTGAAGTGGAAAACATAAATTTGCTATGAAGGAGATGAAGGGTGTCTGGGGAAGAAAGTAGCTGACCTGGGGCCACATTCCATTCTGCCTTGAAACCAGTATGTGAGGGGCAGAGTAGGTGTTTGGCTAAGAGTTAAGGAGAGAACTGGAGACAAATCACTTATCTCCTTTCCACACAGCTTTTGAGGGGTTATGAGTCAGTGGCTAAGGAGAGACCTGCAGGCACATTCTGCCTCCCTGACTCAACCCACTGTCAAGAGCACAGTGGTTGTTGGGTAAGTATCCAGGAAAGACCTGAGCAGAATTCTGTATCTTGGCTCTCACCAGCCTGTGTGATTACAGCGGTTGCCTGGCAAATGGAGAAACTGAATTTTCCATCCCTGCTTCTGCCAGGATGTGATGGGAAAGAGGACACGAGGAAATGGGCCGGAGGACATGAGGGCCAGTAGAGACCTTGAGATCAATTACGTGTCCCGACTCCAGCCCAGCATCTAATGGGCAGTTGGTGCCTGCGGGAACAGGTGAGGAGAGACCTGGATGGGATGTTCTCCGTTCTGGGGCAGGCAGTGTGGGGGTAGAGAGGGTGCCTGAGATAAGGGTCAGGTGCCAGTCAGTGTTTGAGAACCTGAGGGGATGCCTGGGGTGGGGTGCACAGTGGCAGCTGGAGTCTGTGAGCACTTTCTCCAGCTGTTTCCAAGTCAGCGCTTCCTCAGGACCAGTTTCCTGGGGAGCGTTCTCCTGGTTCCAGTTGGACCCCCTTTCCTGATCACCTCCTCTAGACAGGATTCAGGAGTGCACTACTTCCCAACAGACACATTTCAAAATATATATGTATTTATTGACTTTTAGGAGAGAGGAAGGAAGAGGGGTAGAGAGACAGAAGCATCAATGAGAGAGAGTCATCGATCAGCTGCCTCCTGCACAACCCCAACTGGGATCCAGCCTGCAATCCGGGCACGTTCCCTGACTGGGAATTGAACTGTGACCTCCTGGTTCATAGGTCAATGCTCAACCATTGAGCAACACCAGCTGGGCCAAATAGATAAATTAATGGAACAGAATAGAAGATGCAGTAAGAGACCCAAATCCAAAGATAAATTTTGTCTGATAAACATGCCTCTTCAGGTCGTTAGAATAATGTGCATGAAATAATAAATGAAGTTGGGCCATGAGGCCAGCAGCAGGTCACAGATAAAAGTCCAGCTGCAGCCCTAGCATGCTGTTCAGTGGTTAGAGCGTTGGCCCTGGGTCAAGGGCACCATTCCCGGCCTGGGGGCTGCATGTGGGAGGCAACCAATAGGTGGGTTTCTCTCTGTCTCTTCCACTTTCTCTCTCTTTTTAAAAAAATATATTTTTATTGTTTTCAGAGGTGAAGGAAGAGGGAGAAAGATATAAACACCCAGGATGAGAGAGAATCATGGCTTGGCTGCCTCCTGCACACCCCACAGTGGGGATGAAGTCTGCAACCTTGGCATGTGCCTTTGGCTGGAATCGAACCTGGGACCCTTCAGTCTGCAGGTGGATGCTCTATCCACTGAGCCACACCAGCTAGGGCTCCCTTCCACTCTCTGAAAAACTCAAGGCAAATATCCTTTCAGAGGCTTAACAACTAAAAAAAAGGTTCAGGCACAAGGCTTCTACCTGACGGAGGGGCGGGGCCAGGTGGGAATGAGGGGCGGGGCCAGAGGGAATGAGGGGCGAGGCCAGACTTGAGGCTGGAGTTGGTCTGGGGCTCAGGGGCGTGGCCTCCTGTGCATCCTCAACCTAAGGAGCAGAGCTGAGGTGAGAGGGTCATTGACCTGAGGATAGGAAGGGGCCCGAAGGGGAGCCACACGGGGTTCAGGTAGGAGGCAGGCGGCTGGCGGGCCTGAGGCGGGTGGTGGTCTGGAAGCAGCGTGGCGGGTCCTCAGGAGAGGTTGGTGGCAGGAGCGAGGCTGAGGCTAAGGCTGAGGCCAGCCACGTGGAGGCCGTGAGGAGAGGCATCGGGTGTGAGGTTCCAGGTGGCACAGTGGCCTGGTGAGTGGCAGGGCCACTGGGAGGTGGCTCCTGGCGGCTCCCCTTTGTCGCTGGGACTTTTATGTCTCAGGAGCCGTCCCGGGCTCTCCTGTGGCTTCCTTTGTGCGGAGCCTCTGCGGGTCCCTGTCCGCAGCTGTCATGCATGTTCTCTCAGGAATGGAGATGCGTTTCAGCTGCAACAACATGACTCTGGGACTCGGTTGGTCCTGGATGCAAACAATGTCGTGGCTGTGACCCAGGTTTGGCGGGTCTGGGTTCCTCCAGCTCCTCCTCATCCTCTGCCTCAGTGAGAATTAAAGGGGGAAACAGGCACATGTTTTACACTGGAAGTTTGCAAAGACACTGATTCAGCTTCTGCAGGTGAGGCTTTCGTTCACCGTCCAGAGATGGGAATAGAGGACACAGCTGTGCATCTTGCACGTTGACCTTAAACTGGTGGGTAAGTTAAGAAAGAACCTGCAGCTCCCCCCTTTCTTCCTAAGAGGTTTCCATGGCGACACCTGGTGTCAGGAGGGAGCGTCAGCCCGATGGCCTTGGCATCAGACCTTAAGGTGCAAACAGGAGCCTGCGGGCCACCCACCCGTCCATGGCCCTTTGCTTTTCGCATTAACTTGTTTGTAAATTAATGGACCAGCATAGAAGTGTTAATAAATGACCCAAAACCATCAGTAAATTGTGTAAGATACAGATGTCTCCTTAGATCAGCTGCGACAACACACCTCGTAAAATCGCTGGTTTTGGACACGGGACAAACAGCGGGTCTCAGATGAAAGACGACCAGCAGGACTTTTCCTGGCTCGAGAGGCAGGTGGACATCAGTGGGCCTTTCCTGTGGGATCACTTTTCATGGGCACGTCCTGCGGCTGAACACGAGCATCCAGGGCGCCGCCTCCCTGTCAGTCTGCGGAGCTGCCCCATCCCATCCTGCAGTCTCTCTGCAGGCAGAGCCCAGGCGCTGAGGCTTGGTCTTTCAGCAACAAATGTTAAAGCTATAAAACGGGGATTCGGCCTATCCAGTGTAGGTCAGTGGTTAGAGCGTTGGTTAGCATCCTGGAGGGTGACAGGTTTGATTCCCAGCCAAGGGCATGTGTCTGGATTGTAGGTTTGTTCTCCTATGAGCATGAGAGGCAGCCAATCGATGTGTCTCCTTCACATGGATGTTTCTCTCTTCCCCCCTCCTGCCCTCTCTCCCTTCCACTCTCTCTGAAAGATCAATGAAGAAAATATCCTTTGGTGAGGATTAACCAAAAAAAAGTGTGTGTATGTGAATTTTACAAGTTACAGAATGAAGACCCCAAGAGGTCTATTCTGTGTTCAAAAGAACATCGCTTGTAAATGTTAGAACCAGGCTCAGGCAAATTCCAGGGACTCCTCTCAGAACTGCTGAGATTGTACACAAAAGAGTGCAAATTATGAAAGGAGCCACTTTGGGCTAAACAATTAGAAAGAGCTTCTATTCTATTTACACTGAGAGACCAAGCTTGGTGAGCAAAGGAAAACCTTGTGTTTTCACTACAATAGTCTAGCTTATTTTTACTAGGGGCCCAGTGCACAAAAATTTGTGTACTCAGGGGGATCCCTCAGACCGGCCTGTGCCCTCTCACAGTCTGGGAACCCTTGGGGGATGTCCACCTGCTGGTGTGCCTGGCCAGCCTGGGTGAGGGGCTAATGGCTGTTTGTAGGCTGGCCAAGTCCCTCCAGTGGGGACCCTCACTCCATGGGGGTGTGGCTAGCCTGGGTGAGGGGCTGAGGGCTGTTTTCAGGCTGCCCTCAGCTCCCATTGACCCAAGGTCCCAGTGAGGCTGGCTGGAATCAGGTTTTTGGGGTTTATTTATCTTCTATAATTGAAACTATGTTGCCTAGAACAGAGGCCTAGCCAGCCTAGGCAGGCAGTTGCAACGGAAGCCTGTTTGCTCCAGCTCCCTGGCTGCCGGCCTCCATCTTGGCTGGGTTAATTTGAATACAGCCCCTCTGATTGGCTGGGGGTGTGTGACTTGGCTGGTGGGCATGGCTTAGGTGTCTTGGAGTGATGGTTAATTTGCATATTACTTTTTTATTAGATTAGATAAGGTAGATGCTCAGTGCATGAACTTCTTGCAGGGGGTGGGGGGGTAGGAGGGGTGGGGCAGGGTGGGGAACGGTGGTGGTGTCCCTCAGCCCGTCCTGCACCCTCTTGCAATCCGGAACCCCTTGGGTAGGGTCCCTAGACCTGGCCGGTGATCAGGGCATATCAGGGCTTTTCTTCCCCCGACTGCAGACAGCTGGCCCTGCTCCCACCATTGCCACTGCTTGCCATCTGTGTGTCTGCAGGCAACAGGCATGGGGTGCAATGGCTTGTCTGGCCTGGGCCTCCTTCTGTGGGGCAATCACTGGCTGACCCACACACCTGCCACAGCATCCCTGGCTAATGGCCTGGGCTTACCTCTGTGGGGCAATGGATTAGGGGCCCCCAGATCTATCTCTGTGCAGAGGGATCTTTTTGGGGCGATTGTGGAATCCCCCCGCATCGATCACCCCACCAGCCAGCCAGTGGCCTGGGCCTCCATCTGTGGGGCAATTGTGGTGCAATGGTGGGGGCCCCCCGACCAATCACGTTGCACCCACCTTGGCTGGCCTTGTGCCAGTGTGTCATAGCGTGCTCATTTGGAAGGTCATCTGGATGGTTGTTCTGTTGTTTCGTCAATTTGCATATTATGATTTTATTATTATAGATATAGATTATCCCATGTTTTCCTCTACAACATTTTTTCTTAAAATGAAAATAGCTTTGTTTGTTGCAGTTTACTTAAATAATGCAGAAAAAATTAAAGTGATTCTAAATTCTACCCCAAGACTAAAAAGAAACCTGCTATGGTTTTAAGTATATCCCCCTTCAGACATCTATACACACACACACACACATACACACACTAGTATATTGATTTCAGAGAGGAAGGGAGAGAGAGAAATAGAAGCATCAGTGATGAAATAGAATCATGGATCTGCTGCCTCCTGCAGACCCCTCACTGGGGATGGTGCCCACAACCCCAGCATGTGCCCTGGAATCAAACTGTGACTTCCTGGTTCACAGGTCAATGCTCAACCACAGAGCTACACTGGACAGGCTAGGTTCCTGATACGAATGCAAAACATGTAAATTTTCAGCTTTTATTTCTAATTTGTGCATATATGAGTGCACATTTTTCATCGTAAATTTTGGTATGTACTGTTATCATCCAGTTCAAATTATTTTCTAACTCAAATTGTGACGTATTTCAGGGTTATTTAGAAATGTATTTCATAACTTTTAAATATTAGGAGTTTCCAGTTGCCTTCTGTTCCTGATTTCTAGATTAACTGCAATGACAGCAAGAAACATACTGTATATAATTTCAGTTCTTTGAAGTTTGTTGGAACTTGCTTCATAGCACTGCATGGTCACATAAAATATAATTGAAGTGTGCCCCTCTGCTGCCCCCTCGTGTGCAACTTGGGAATAACACCTTCGTGCCTTTCAGCAGGGAAAGTTGTTGGGTACAGTGGGTTCTCTGAATATTGAACACAGTTTGCTGCTCAGGTTGTTGAAGTTTTTTTATATCTTTACTGAGGTCCATGTGGGAGGCTATTGGTTCTGAAAGAGGTATGCTCTGTCTCTGAATGAGAGAGGTGTGTTAAATGTATTATGATCATAAATTTATTATGCTTTTAAAATTATCTAGTTTCCCTTGTAGCACTATTCTGTGTACTTTGATTTCATGTTATGAAGTGCTTGTGAATTTGTATCTTCCTGGTAAAGTAAAGTTATTGATCTGAAGTGCTCTTCTTTATTTATAGTCATGTTTTTGCCTTCAGGTCTCGTGTATTATCATATAACTAGAGTCCCGGTGCACAAAAATTTGTGCACCCAGCCTCAGCCCAGCCTGTGCCCTCTCACAGTCTGAGACCCCTCAGGGGATGTCCACCTGCTGGCTTAGGCCCACTCCCGTGGGGATTTGGCCTAAGCTGGCAGTCAGATATCCCTCTGGAAGCCCGGGAGCCCTTGGGGGATGTCCACTTGCAAGTGGTAAGCAGGCCTAAGCTGCAGTCGGACATCCTTAGCTCTGCTGAGGAGGCAGGAGAGGCTCCCACCCCCACTGCTGGTCTGGCAGCCATCAGCCCGGCTTATGGCTGAGCAGAGCTCACCCTGTGGTAGCGCACTGACCATGAGGGGGCAGCTCCTGCATTGAGCATCTGCCCTCTAGTGGTCAGTGTGTGTCAAAGTGACCAGTCAGTCCTAGTCATTTTGCTGTTAGGGTCAATTTGCATATTACCCTCTTATTATATAGGATTTTTTTTGGCTTATGTTTGCTTAATGTATCTTTTTCCATTCTTTCACCTTTGATCTCTTTGTACTCTCATGTTTTAGGTAGCTTTCAGTTCTTATACTAGTTATGAGTGAAATGAGTTGATTTTGTTTCAATATTTTTTCCCATTCAGTTGTTCCAACACCTTTTTCCACTGATCTAAGGAGATACTTCTATTACACCAAATGTCCATATGTGTTTTACTCTATTACTGGACTTTGTATTCTATTCCATCAACTTTTCTCTTCATGGGATATTACCCAAGTTTTTAAATTACTGTAGCTTTATAACATTTACAATACATTTTTCTATCTGGTCAGGATAGCTTTTATTCATTCATTTGCTTTTTCAAAAGTTTCCTTTATTATTTTCAAATATATGTTTATTGATTTCAGTTAGGAAGGGAGGGAGAGAGAGATAGAAATATCAATTATGAGATAGAATCATTGATTGGTTGCCTCTTGCACACACCTCACTGGGGATCGAGCCCAGTAAACCTCAGCATGTGTCCTGACTGGGAATCAAATATGACTTCCTGGTTCATGGGTCGAAGCTCAATCACTGAGTCACCCTGGCTAGGCTACCAGGAGTCTTGATACTCATATCTTACCTCTTTTCTCCATCCTATAGTTTTTGAGATTACCTAACGAAAATGAATATGCCACACACATATCCTGCACTTTTCCCAGATATCACCCATTTCACCCCCACAATCTAAGACCCTGGTTTCCCATTTTCCAACACTTCCTGTTCCTAATATTACTTTACTAGAAGCCCTGTGCATGAAATTAATTCACAGTAAGGTCCCAAGTGGCTGCCAACTGCTGGCTAGGGCACCTCCCTCCCCCTGGCCACCTCCCATCGCCAGCTCCACCCCCCATTGCCAGCTCCACACCCTGGTTGAACTCCTGTTCAAACTCCCGGTCAAGGGGACAATTTGCATATTAGGCTTTTATTGTATAGGACTGTCTTTGGCATTCATTTGTATGTGAGTTTTTCTTGTGCATGTATTAAATGTAGTACATCTCTTATTAATTTGATCATGTTAATTTGGTTATTAGCCCAGCTGTTAAAATTTACAAGATATGAGGCAAATAATTACTTTTTAAATCTCCCACAGTTTTGAAGAGCCAGCCTTGTGAAATTATTGGCTTGGACGAGGCTAACTTCTCACACTGCTGCAGCCAAAAGATCAGGGACACCTGCCAGTGAAGGTAAGCATTATTATTACTTTTTTCATTCTGTCAATCTTATGTGTGTGACACTGCAGGGTTTGGCGGAATTTTGAAGTTCTGGAATTATTTTTTTCTCTTATACATTGACATTGGCATGAAATAAAGTATTTGTGAAACTACCTGCTTGCCCTAGATGGTTTGGCTCAGTGGATAGAGTGTTGGCCTGTGAACTGAAGGGTCCTGGGTTTGATTCTGGTCAAGGACAAGCACCTCAGTTTCAGGCTCCTCCCTGGCCCAAGCCCTGGTTAGGGCTTGTGTAGGAGGCAACCAATCAATGAGTTTCTCTCACATAGATATTTCTTTCTGTCTTTCCCTTTCTCTTCCATTCTCTCTAAACAGCAATGAAAAAATATCCTCGGGTGAAGATTAAAAAACAAAACAAAAGAAACAAACAAACAAAAAAACACAGGTAAGACCTTTGTCCTACCCATTGTGACTAACTTGATTGAGCATTGTCCCATGCATCAAAAGGTCACCTGTTCAATTCCAGGTCTGGACACATGCCCAGGTTGTGGGTTCAACAAGAGGCAACTGAT
>PVJC01013006.1:0-38716 GCA_004026665.1 Murina feae
CTCCCCGATGCCCCTCCAAGGGCCTGGACAGCTGCCAAGCAGGCCACCGACCCCCTGCCACCTCTTTCCCGCTCCCCGATGCCCCTCCAAGGGCCTGGACAGCTGCCAAGCAGGCCACCGACCCCCTGCCACCTCTTTCCCGCTCCCCGATGCCCCGCAAAGGGCCTGGGAAGCCCACCAAGCAGGCTGCCGGCCCCCTGCAACCTCCTACCTGCTCCCCGATGCTCTGCAAAGGGCCTGGGAAGCCCACCAAGCAGGCTGCCGACTCCCTGCCGCCTCTTACCCGCTTCCCGGTGCCCTCCAACCCTGCCGCCTATTTCCCGCTCACAGGTCCTGGGTCCTGCGCTGTCCCGCCCTGAAGCTGCTCTGTGCACTCGGGAGGTCCCTCAGCCTGGCCTGTGCCCTCTCTCAGTCTGGGACCCTCGGGGGATGTCCACCTGCTGGCGTGCCTGACCAGCCTGGGTGAGGGGCTTTAAGGCTGCCCACAGCTCCCATTGACCCAACATCCCAGCAAGGCTGGCTGGACACAGGTTTCTGCGGTTTCTTTCCTATAATTGATGCTCTTCCTTTAAGGCCTGGGGTTATCTTCTATAATTGATACACTGTTCCTTTAAGGCGGCCTTCTAACTAACGAAGCCTCCTCTGCTTCACCTTGCAGCGTCTATAATGAAACAATTGTTACTTTTACTGGTGAGGCCCGGCTGCTCTTTCCTTCAGCTCCGGAGGATTCTATGATTGTTACATTGTTTCAAAGGTGTGTTTCGCTAGAGCCAGTTTAATCGGAGCTGAGCTGAGTGGGCGCAGCTTCACTTTCGCTCCTGCTGCAATGGAAACGGCCATTTACTCAGGTCCGTAAGTGCTGGCCTCCATGTTGGCTGGGCTAATTTGCATACAGCCCCTCTGATTGGCTGGTGGGCGTGGCTTACCCGTCTTGGAGAAATGGTTAATTTTAATATTTCACTTTTATTAGTTTAGATAGCTAATTAAGATGAGAATATATGCAAGAGGTGTCTTAAAAATATTTTATCATTTTACTCTCAGAATGGCCCTTCTAACTCAATGTCATAACTGTTTTTCCAGGTCTGGTCATTCAGAGTCCACTGGCTCTAGGTGATGATAGATCAATGCCTAATGACATTGTTCACATTACAAATTCTCTTTCTCCTCCATGGAGTAACTTTAACCAGACACAGGGATATGAAATGCTTGGCAATTCTACCTGATTCAAAACATCCAAACTAAAAGCAGCTACACACATGCCTATGAAATATCTGATTTGCTACTGAAAGTCACTAAGGACAAGCAGCTCTCTTAAAAGAGATTGCAAACTACATTTTAGGCGACAATCCTTATGAGAATATTCTGTTTAATAAAATTTATCAAAAATAAAGGCATACAAATATAAAGTCATGGAGAGGGATACAACTCCATATAATACTTTTTATTCAGTCATGTATAAGTAGGACTATTATTCAGAAACAATCAGAATCAAGATTCAGAAAGCATTTCCCCTTTCCACACCAATAATGTTCTCTAACCATCATTGTACTCTGTCATCATCCAGGGTTTTAATAAGATGTCAGAGGTTCTAACCATATTTTCTTAAGTTAATTTTAAAATGTACATGAAAATATTGTGTAGGTAGAGTACAGGAGGTTTATCTTGGTGCAGTGGCTGATGCAATGCTGTGAGAGCACTCCAGCAGTTCAGATCTTTCTGGCAAACCCGGAAGATGGCAACGCCTGCCTGAGCCCCTCCTAGAGCCAAGTACACAGTACCCCAACCTTTACGCTCATTGGCTCCCTAAGAAGATGTTCTATGATTGGCCACCTCCACCTATATATACTGGTGTACTTCCTCAATAAAATTAGACCTGTGTCACAGAACCTGGTCTCCGGAGTCATGCATGCAAACGTCCTAGCGCTTAGGGGCTCCATCATCCTCAGCCCTGGGAGACTCCCTGCTTCAGTATTGTTTTATGGGATTATAACAAAGTTATAGAGGTTAACTGATGATTTTTTTCTTCCCTTCCCCATTTTTTTTATAGAACTCTGCTTTAGGGTCTCACGGATACTAGTGGTAGAAGAACTCTGTGCATGTAGGAGGCAAAAACAATGAGAAAAGTAAGATAAGCGTATTGAAAAGAAACACCAATGTGTGACTGGTGTGGCTCAGTGGTTAAACATCAACCTATGAGCCAGGAGGTCATGGTTCAATTCTCAGTCAGAGCACCAGTCAGCTCACCGGGTTGTGAGCTCGATCTCTAGTTGGGGTGTGCAGGAGGCAGCCAATCAATGAATCTCTCCCATCATTGATGTTTCTACTCTCTCTCCCTTTGAAATGAATAAAAATATTTTTTAAAAAGAAGCACCAACCATTTTACTATTTTTATTGTGTTGTCTGTGCCATTCCAAAATTGAAATTGTTATTGATGGAGAAGCACAATGTGAGTGAAAAAGGGGCCACATACTAAACATGACAGACAAGCTCAGAGTAGACCTGCATTTTACTTACAAACTCAGAGACCTTTTATAATAACCATGTAGGATGCTCTGAAATGAAAACTTCTAACAAAAAGCAGTTCATGGTAAGTAGTCATGGTCTAGGATGGTATTTATCCCTAACAAGGTAAATCTTCATCCTAACCGAGCCTGTCTGTTGTCTTTTTGCATCTAAGATAACATAACTGATAACATGAAATTAATTTCCTTCCCCCACCCACTACTCCTCAAAGCACACCCACTGCACTGGCGCAGAGACCACAAATCCCTCCATTATTCTAATCATCATATTAATTGTTAACTATCCCTTTCCCATCCATGTAAAAGGAGTATGTGTATATTTATTGTTTCACTTTTAATCCAGAGATTTTTCTGCTTTGCTTTCTCCTGCCTCCCTAATCTATCACCAATGCATTTCATGCAGCCTCTTTAATCTTCCCCTTTGATTCTAATGTATAAAATAAGTGGTAAAGCTGCCATTTTTCAGAAGCATTTTCTCAATCCCTTGAGATTTTGCTTTCTGGCAATTATCATTAATTTGGCTCAAATAAACTCGTAAAAAATTCTTACAGGTTTGGACATTTCTTAAGTTGACAACTAGTATATATGATGGTTTTAAAACTCAAACTTTTTCACCTTGCTCTTAAAGAAGTAACGTAATGCTCAGACAGTTGGTAGTGTGTGATGTTTTTTGTTTTTCCTTCTAATTTTAATATCATAGTTGACTTTCTTCCTCTTTCTGGTTGCAATATATTGTATAATATCATCACCTAGCCAAAGAAAGTCTAAGTATTATGTGACTGGCTCCTTGTTTATACCATTGTAATAATATGGTTGCTATTTAATAGGAAAGAAGTAAAGGGGAGATTAGATAATAGAGACATGCTCTTTATACTGTTGTGGCAGAACGCACGGGAGAACAATCAGCCAGCATTCTGAGGGAGGAAAGTTCCACCTTTATTTTGCAGATCTGCTGGTCCAGGGGAACTCCGGATCCAAAGCCTGAACTGAACTCGTGGGGAGGCTCTGGCCTGTATATCTTCTCCTGTGATGGGCCCTTGCCCAAGGCAGTCTTGGTGGGGCCGTGGGGACATGCTCTGCAGCTCTGTGTGTCAGCTCTGGCAGAGCCCTGAGGTTAGGCTCTGCAGCTCCACCCAAGTTGAGTCAGAGTGGGGAACTAAGGCTACAGTCTTAACCAGACACTGAACTCGGTTGCAAGCTCTCCCATTTTCCTTTTCAGTACAGCTTCGCTAACTTAACACTCTCCAAGTTTGTTCCTCACCAACTGACTGGACAAAGGCAGTTCAAACTTCAAAGAAAAGAAGGTTCTTACCTGACTGTCAATCACACCTGGGAACACATAATTGGCCAGAATAGGTGTGGCCCCTGCAAGGGCACAAAACATGAGTATTTAAACTCCTAGACAAAGAATTGCACTTTACTCTCTTGGCTCTTAGCTCACAGCCCTCTAGCTCTCTTGGGACTCCTGATACAGGTGCACGCTCCCCTGCATTCATCCATGTGGCTCACGGCCATGTGGGCCCACACAATGGACTGATGGACTCAGTAGCTGGAATGCTGGACTGAACATGGCTGCAACATGGAACAGAAGCTTTGGATACTGGTCCTCCTTTTGGCCTGCTAGACTCCCAGCTCTACCTCTTTCAGGACTAGACTAAGGGATATGGGCTTTGGCACCTAAGAAATGTAACTCCATGCAAGTAAAGTCTTTTTCCACATCTCATTTTCCTGTGGGGCTTTTGAAAATGCTTGTTTAGGTCGCACCCCAAGAACCTCACTAGTGACAGAGAAATCTTGGCCTTCAATTTCTCTGGCAACACTTGGTTGATATTAACTTGTTAGAGCCCAGCCTATTGTTACATATGGTAGAAGTTACACCCATTTTACTTGCAAAAAATAAACAAAATGGAAGAGTAACACTCAGAAATCATGTAATCATATTAATCAATGCAGAAAAAGCATTTGACAAAGTTCAACAGCCTTTCTTGATACAATTAAATTCACACACAATGCTGAGCTAAGAGGTCTTGATTGATACTGGGCAATAATTTTATAGATGGAATTATGTATTAGTATTGTCTGACTTTAGCATTAAAGTCAATATCCTGAAGTAAAACTGTCATTATTCACAGATGGCATGATATTTTACACAGAAAACCCTAAAGACTCCATAAAAAAACTACTAGATTTAATAAATAAATTTGGCACTGTAACAGGATACAAAATTAATACCAAGAAATCTATGGCCTTTTTATATACCAATAATGAACTCACAGAAAGAGAAACTAAAAAAAATCCCATTTACAATTACAAAAAAATTAAAATACCTAGGAATAAACTTAAGTAAAGAGGTAAAAAACCTGTAATCAGAAAACTACAGGATGTTGAAAAAAGAGATAGAGGAAGATATAAACAAGTGGAAGAATATACTGTGTTTATGGAGTAGTAGAATCAACATCATTACAATGTCCATACTACCCAAAACAATCTATAGATTCAATGCAATCCCCATTAAAATACCAATGGCATGTTTCACAGACCTCCAAAAATTTATATGGAATAAAAAACAACCATGAATAGCCACAGCAATCCTGAGAAAGAAGAGCAAATTTGGAGGGATCAAAATACCAGATATCAAGCTATATTACAAAGGCATTGTTTTCAAAACAGCCTGGCACTGGCACAAGAACAAACATGTGGACCAATGGGATAGAACAGAGAACCCAGAAATCAACCCAAGCCATGATGCTCAATTAATATTTGACAAAGGATAGAAGAGCACACAATGGAGTCAAGACAGTCTCTTAAATAAATGATGTTGGGAAAATTGGACAGATATATGCAAAAGAAGTGAAACTAGACCACCAAATTACACCATATACACAAAAATAAACTCAAAATAGATAAAGGACTTAAATATAAGACCAGAAAATCCTAGAAGCCATAGGCAGCAAAATAACAGGCATTTGTTGCAGCAATATCTTTACCAATACATCTCCTAGGGTAATGGAAACTAAAGAGAAAATAAACAAATGAGACAATAGCAAAGTAAAAAGCTTCTGCACAATGAAAGAAACCATCAACAAAACAACAAGAAAACCCACTGCATGGGAGAGCATATTTGCCAATGTTATCCCCAATAAGGGTTTAATATCCAAAATTTATGGGGAACTCATACAACTTAACAAAAGAAAGATAAAAAAAATCCAATCAAAAAATGGGCAAAGGACCTAAATAGACACTTTTCAAAAGTGGACATTCAGAAAGCCAAGAGACATATGAAAAAATGTACTAAGCCACTAATCATCTGAGAGATGCAAATAAAAATGACAATGAGGTATCAGCTCACACCTGTCAGAATGGCTATCAACAAGGTTGTGGAGAAAAGGGAACCCTTGTGCACTGCTGGTGGGAAAGCAGACTGGTGCAGCCACTGTGGAAAACAGTATGGAGGTTCCTCAAAAGTTTAAAAATGAAATTCCCATTTGACCCAGTAATCCCACTTCTCAGAATATATCCCAAGAAATCAGAAACACCAATCAGAAAGGATATATGCACCCCTATGTTCATAGTAGCACCATTGACAATAGCTAAGATTTGGAAACAGCCTAAGTGCCCATCAGCAGATGAGTGGATTAAAAACAGTGGTACATCTATACAATGGAATACTATGGGGCTGTAAAAAAGAAAGAACTCTTACCATTTGCAACAGCATGGATGGACCTGGAAAGCATTATGCTAAGTGAAACAAGCCAGTCGAAGAAAGGTAAATATCTCATGGTCTCACTCATTTGTGGAATATAGTGAACAACATAAATTGAAGAACAAAAACAGATCCAGAGACAGAAAAACATCAAACAAGCCATTAAACTTCAGAGGGACGATCAGCCAAAGGACTTGTATAATGCATATAAGCATAACCAATGGACACAGACAATCAGGGGTTCTGAGGAGTGGGAGTGGATGGGGAGAAGTCAGTCGGGGGAAAAGGAGACATATGTAACACTTTCAGTAACAAACAATTTTAAAAAATAATGTTAATACTGTGTGCAATATAATTAAAATGTTTTTATGGTTTAAAAAAGGGTGCTTAGGGAAAGTCTGGGCTTAGCAGAAAATACCATATTGATGTTATAGATGTTTGTGATTAGCATTAGAAGGAAAGTAGGAGGATGTATGTCAGTGATTGTATATACCATTTTTATAACTTTGTTTTAATTGCTTACCCTTTAGCTGATGTTATAAATCACACTTCCAGCCCACCCTGAGAGCAAAATAAATTTATTATTGGTCTTAAATCTCCCTGAAACTCAAAGAAAAAGAAAAATTCTAGATACTGCAATGAGAATGTTCTGGAACATTGAAAATAAAACTTAGAAGGCTGAACAAGGTTAAATATTTTTGACAGTCCTGGATAAGCAGTCCAGGACTTGGGATAGGTGCTGAAATGTGGAAGATGGCACCAAGTAGAATGACGTGTACCTATATGGAGAATGGGAATTGGAGAGGGGTGAAAAATTTGTCCAGGATTAACAATGATTAAATAGATAGGAGGAAAAAATATCTTTTATAGCTGTTTATACTATGAGAACAGGACTAAATATAAGTGGAATTACCTGAATGAAGGTTAGTTTGTTGAAAATTCATAGTGCAGTGTTAGTAAAGAAGATCATTATCAGATAGAAGCAAAGTACATTTATCATTGGCCTCTGACCCCTACAAGGGTCATTTAAGTCTTTTGAGTTACTTCATATTATACCAGTCTATTTTGTTCTTTTTTTTTTTTTAGAAGACCACAAAAATGCTGAAGCTGATATTTTTTAAAAATCTAATTTCTTCTAAAGTTTTTAAAGTTAAAACCAATCTCAGAATTTCTTTTCCTCCAAAGAATTAGCTTATATCTTTTACATCTATAGCTATATGAATATTGAGGGGATGAAGACTTTGTTACCTCAAAATATTGCTGAGTAGTAGGCATTGTCTTTAAAAAAAATATTGGTTATGTTAAGTTGGTTACTTTTAAGACACAAAAGACTCAGGAAGAACCTTTGACCTTCTGCCTAACTGCCTTAAAGAATTTTGATAGAGGCCCTGCTCTAGGAAGGGAGTTATCATCTATATACACAAAAGCCTAAGCAACTGTTACTGATTGAACGACCAGATGACTGGTTGACCAGTCGCTATGATGCATACTGACCACCAGGGGGCAGATGCTCAACACAGGAGCTGCCCCTGGTGGTCAGTGTGCTCCCATAGCCAACCTCCCATGGCCAGTCAACTTCCCACAGTCCCTCCCTTCCTCAGTCTGGTAGGCTCCAACTGGCCCAGCCCTAATCCTGACTGGGTGAGATGGCCCTGATAGGCCCTGACTGCTGGCGAGGCCCTTGCACCAATTTCACGCACTGGGCCTCTAGTTATAAATAACTATGGTTCACTATAAACTAGTGTGTGATAGACAGGGAGGAACCTAGCAAAGACAGTTTGATCAAAGTCCTCTCTGCATCCCATTATTAAAGATGGTCCAGCAAATATTTGTTTACCAAACATTTGCTTTTCCATCTTCATGTGACTTTTCTTTCTGCTCTTGAAAGCCCCAAAGTACTACCCTCCTTTCTTCTTAGATCAAAATGGCATAAAGCCTCAACTGCCTGATTTGCCTGCAGGTTTCATATTCTCACAGAATACCCAAATGTATGTAATAAATTTGGTGATTTTTCACCTGTTAATCTGTCTCATGCTAATTTGATTATTAGACAAGCCAGAAGAACTTAGAAGGGTAGAACAAAAATTATTTTTCCTTCTACATGAAGAATAAGACCACTGTAGAAGAAAATAATGTGTTTAAGAAGAATAATCATTTGCCTAATACTTACTCAACTGATTTTGAATAACAAATGAGCTGTACTGTCTTAAGGTACCAATTGTATATAATGCAATGCATCTTGAATGATACTTATTCTTATTGCTACATATTTCACTCAAAAATCTGCATCAGTATAAACAACATGTCCCTCTCCTCTGAATCAGCTGGAGTATCTCAAAGGTTGAAGACTGGAATCATCTTAAAGCCTCACAGAACTGGCACTCAGTGTTGGCTGGGATTTCAGTTGGTTGTTGCCAGAATACCTATGTATGATCTTTTCATGACTGCCTGGCGTCCTCAAAGCATGATGGTTGAGTTCCAAGAATAAGCTTCCACAAGGACCAGGAAGCAAGTTGAAGAAGGTTGAAAAATATTTTGTGACTTAGCCTTGGAAGTCGCATAGCATCATTTCTGCTGTAGACGCAGACCTGCTCAGATTCAAGAGGAGAAAATGTAGATCCCATCTCTCAACAGAGGACTATCACGATCACATTGTGAGAAAAGCATGTGGATGGAATATATTTTCCATTTTTGGAAAAAAATACCAAAAATAAAATTTTCTGAAGTATTAGTTATATACATACCACCTTCAGGAAGAAAATAAGCACTCCAATAATTTTCTGTATTTTGTGGCTTAGAAAAAACTAAAATAGGAAAAGACTAGGCAAATGACTTGTACATTCGTTAAAATTGGTAACATGATGCCTACTACTCAGCAAGCATTCAATAGACTCCTCCCCTACCAATTAAGTCTAGTAATTTCTATGGTGTTACTAAGGGTCTTGTTAAGTTAAACTAAACAACTAAAATTAAGTTTTAGTTGTTTTAGATTAATTTGTTTAAATATGCCTTTAAAAGTGCTATCCTTTTATCAACTATAGAATCTGATGTAATGAAATATGAAGTATCATGGAAATGTTTGCTTGTGTTTTATAACTAACAATAAATCCAATGCTATATATATTAACCTTTTTAGTTATGTTTTAAAACAGGAGAGAAAGAGATGCACAGTAATTAAAAAAAAACCACAAAACTTTTCCAAGTTCTCCGTTTATCAAGATGGTGTAATGGGGTTTGTAACCAAAATGACATTGGTTCAAAACTTGACTAGTATTTTATAGTTATAACATCAAAAATAATCACAAAAATAGTTAACACTTATACTAGTAGAATGTTTATTCTGAGACATATTTTTCTAAGAACTTCACATGCATTATCTCATTTTTTTAAAGGATCTTAAGGTAAAAGCATAATTATCCCCATTCACAGATGTCATCCACAAATAATGGAACTGATATATTTGAACATATTTTATTTAACTCAAACTTTTACCTACTATACAAGTTCCTCAAGTTTCTTCAATATCCTTGTCTATATAATAGGGACATAATTCCTACTAGAAGGAGTGTAAATAAGATCATGTATATAAAATGATTGCAGGCATGTGAATCCTAATTTTATTTTCTCTTTAGGGGTCAAGAACTCAGTTCATAATCTTGATGGCCTAGGCACTAACCATGAGTGTCTGATTTAAGCAATGTCTGTGTCATCGTCATCTATAGTTACTGATGGCCAGAGCTGGAAAAGGCCTTTGATATATAGTTCAGTTCCTTATTTTATACCAAAGAAACCTGAGGTTCAGAAGGCTGAAGGACTAACCCAGAGTCACAGAGCCAGTAATTGGCAGACCTGGGATCTAAATTCAAGACCAGCATTCCGCTAGTATATCCTCTAGTTTCTTTGACAAGTGATTGTATTTTAACATGAAAAAATAAGCAAATGACTAGATATAAAAATATAAAGTTTGCTGACCCCTCATTTTTATTGATAATTTTATAATTATATTTAGTGTTTTAATAAACAATTAGTAGTAAGGCACATTTATATGTATTTGCAAATGCCTGAAACTGACATTTCATGACATTCTCAATGATTGTTAAGTTGTTAGCAACTCACCCCACTAGGGTTAATTATTACACCTAATAACACTCATGCTAGAGACTCCTGCTTAGACTAATTACTCTCATAAATCTCTTTAGAGAAGTGTAAAATTCTCATTACTTAAATGATAAAACAACTAATCTTTGCTCCTTGTCCCTCTGAGATAATAAGATTGCCAAGACTGCTACAGTTGAATGATATTGGAAGGTAATTAATAATGCTTTAAGTCTGGCCCCAGACAGCGGACTATGCCTGGAAACAGAGAAGGCAGACATGGTGGAGACACAAAAAGGAAACATGGATGTCCACCTTTAAATATTAAAGTGATTCTTTTCCATTTGGTCTAGACTTTTATTTTAGAGAGAAATCCTTAGAAATGTTAAAATGCTGTCATCCAAAATTACACTAAGTTTTTAATTTTTTTTAGCCTGATTTTCAGGCTTTTCTTGTAGAGGGAGATTCTTGGCCATATTGTTAAATATGTTGATACCTAAAATGTCACTCTTTAATTTTTTTCATTCATTTATTCTACAAATATAAAAAAGCACTGGGATAGAGCCTAGAATGGGTGGGTACTACCATTCCCCTCACAGAGCCTGAAGTCCAGAAGACAGACAAGTAAACAGACAACCCAAATCTATAGTAATAAAAGGGTAATATGCTAATTAGACCAAACGTCCTTCCAGGCATCATTCTGGATGCCCTTCTGGATGAAGCCAGGGCTAGAGCAAAGCAGCCCGGGTCCTGGGTGCCAGAGGGAAGCTGGTGCCGGCAACGGGGGGAAGGAAGGCCTACTCTTGCATGAATTTCCGTACATCAGGCCTCTAGTATCATATAACTCGGGACACTTTTGTGTGACTTTTCCATATCACTGAATGTCATCACAGACTTCTTCAACCACCACCATTGACTCACAGCTACCACATGGCCTAGCCTGCTCACTCAGTTTGCCACTCTAGAAAAGGAGTCATTAACTTTTAGTTTATCTCTGCTTCTATCAATTCATTGGAATGTCAGGAGACAGAAACTACTCCTATTACTTGATCAGAGAGACTTGAATACAACAATTGGTTGAGTAGATATAAAGAGGTAACCAAATGGGTAAATACAAAATTCAGAGAATGCCAACTGCAGGAGGCAGATATGACCCCTAGGGTTGAAGGAACATAGATAAAGGGTTGGGATTACTATAACTAGGAAACTTTAAGGAGAGGCCCTGTGGACTTGAGCCCCAGTTCTCCAGGGAGAGGGCACAGCTTACCTGATGCTGTTGTCTCTAGGCAGGGGGTAGGCATGATGAAGCGCTTCTTATAAATGTCAAAAATCCCAAAACAGGTTCATCTGCTACTAGGAACATCTACTTCTCAGAAGAACATTCCTGAGGTGACTCTAAATTCCTGAGGTGACTCTACTGGTAACAGGAAGGCCACAGGAAGCAAAGAGAAAACTGCTGGTGTTTATCCTTTTTCCTGAAGGTCAGTCTTCCTCAGCCACTGCCCCCTATTGGCAATTTTTAATAGGGGGCCCACAGACAAAACAGAAATGTAGTTTTCTGAGTCCTAGCTCCAGCATCATAAAACAAACTATTTAAGGGTGAACTAGGAAAATGAGACAATCTAATCTAATAAGAGTAATATGCAAATTGACCCTCACTCCATTACACCCACATGCCATGCCCACAAGCCACACCCACCAACCAATCATGAGGAAATATGCAAATTAACTCAACTAAGATGGTGGCGGCGACTGAGCTGGACTTGCCCCTGGCAATGGAGGAAGCCAGGGCCCTGTGGGCCCTGAGATCTACTCAAGGCTACAAAGTTTCAATTTATAGAAGACAAACAAACCACAGATACCTGCCAGATTGGGACCTTGGGTTGCCAGGGGCAACCCAGGCTTCAAATGGGGAACCAAGGCAACAAAGTTTCAATTATAGAAGTTGAATAAATCCCAGATACCTGCTTCCAGCCAGGCACCCCAGTAGGGACCCAAACCCTGAAGGGGCTGTAGGCAGCCTGAAACAACCCTCAGCTCCTCACCCAGGCTGGCTAGGCGAGACAGCAAGTGGACATCCTCTGAGGGGTCCCAGACTGCGAGAGGGCACAGGCCAGGCTGAGGGATCCTCAGAGAGCATAAATTTTTGTGCACCAGGCCTCTAGTAATTTAATAAATATAAAGAATGAGAATCCAATTAAGTGGTCCCTGGACTCTGTTTTCTCAAAACCTCCAATTCCACACCTGACAAGTGCTCCTTGCACTCTTTCTATGTAGTTCTGTGAGGACAGGCTCCACTCCTATTTGGGGAAGGAGGTCACTGGGGGAGATGGGGAAGGGGAAGTCTTTCTGGGCACAGTTACCCCACAGCCTTTGCTCCTCCCTCTCCTATTATAGGGTAATAGACACAGTTATCTTAATATGCACAGAGATATTTATGATATCTTCCCTTTGACGCATCTGGATCCATATATCTTCATAAGGAAATGGTGTCTATTCAAAGCTGCTCCCAGATCCACTGGCTCATCTTGATTTGCCAACACTCTGCTAAGAGTTATGATGGGGATACAGAATTCTTTTACTTTCTACTAAGAAAGCCTCTACTATGCCTTTTATTTTTTGCTCAGGATTGGTGAGAAATTGTCTACTGGCCCATCTTCTGGAGGCCTGTTTTTGAGGGAGAGATGAGAGAGGTACAGTTCTGGGAATACACTGGGAAGAGTTGAGGATGGGTGTTTCTGTAAGGAAGGATGAAAAGAATGGATTCGGTTCGGATAATGACAGAGAATGATTCTTTGGGGGAGAATATAGCTATTATATATAACTAGAGGCCCAATGCACAAAATTCATGCAAAGGGCTTGGCCCATCACAGTCCAGGCTGCCTTTTGGCCCCACCCACTGGTCCTTCCAGAAGATCATCTAGAAAGTCATTGTGGAGGGTCGTTCTGCTGTCAGGTTTAATTAGAATATTAGCTCTTTATTATATAGGATAGTTTGCATGTTTTTTTTATACACACATTTTTAAATTCTAGAACTTTGATGTGTATGCTCAAAAGAATAAAATATTAAAGTGCTCCAATAAAATACAAGTAGCATAAATATTCACAACTCTACAACAGTGTAGCAGTATCTCTTCCAAAAGCATCTTTAGTAAATCTACTGGTCACTAGGTGGCCTTTTAGCACCATGTAAATGAGGACAATTATTTACTGCCATGAGCATGCTCTATTGTATACTTTTTACATGCTTCAGATAGACCACTTTGGTGCCAGCCTGACTAGTGCTGCATCTCTAATTCCCTATTCTTTGCTCCACACCTGCATTGCATGAGACCGTCTAAAGTGCCAGCTTACAGATATCACCTCAATAGTTAGTTTCCTCACTTTTAGCAAAAATAAGTTTTACATATCCATACAAATCTCAGTGCACTCTTGTATCTTCTCTTTTACAATGGGAAGATGGATAGGCAAGACATTTGTCCTAAAATAGTGTGTGACCTAGTAGGTATTACATAGGTCCCAGCAGCTTAAAAACATATTAAGATAGTGAGTTGTGTTTTAGCAATAGACAATGGAAGTTTTGTGTGTCAAGGAAAGGAGGAAGGGTGAGGATATATAAAGATCTTTCCAATTAAGTATCTTGGCCTGATAATTTGGATATAAATTAGTCCTATTGGTAAACATTCTCATATGGAAGTGACTATAATCAAGCAATTCTAGTAAGTTGGGTTTTGAAATATTGATGTTAAATGTTGTAAAAATGGTACAAATGATGTGATCTTGTTTGGAATATCACTGCTTAGATATGTGACAATTGTAGCGAATAATAATATTATTTTGTCTATAAATCTTGAGAACCAGAACAATTTAACATTAAGATAAAAGTAGAAGCAATAGCCCAGCTGGTGTGCTCAGTGGTTGAGCATTGACCTATGAACCAAGAGGTCACTGGTTCGATTCCTGGTCAGGGCACATGCCTATGTTGCAGACTCAATCCCCAATAGGGAGTGTGCAGGAGGCAACCAATCAATGTTTTTATCTTTCTATCCCTTTCCCTTCCTCTATCTCTAAAAATCAATAAAAACATTCTTAAAAAATAAACTTAAAAAAGTAGAAGCAATAGATGAATTCTCTTCTAATGCCAATCTTTCTTTGCTTTAGGTTTTCAGTCATTAAGGCAAAACTAATCTATAGTCCAGACCTGTGTTGCCCAAGAGACACCAACTATATGTGGCTATTTAAATTTAAACTTTAATTTAAATAAAATTCAAATCTTTAGTTATACTAACATCATTGTAAGTCATCAATAACCACATGTGGCTAATAGTTAACATTTTGGAGAGCAAGTACTGGAACATTCCTTCGCTGAAAAAATAATTATATTGGATAGTGTTGATAGACTGTACCTATAGTCAAGAGTACCAATGCTGAGTCTAATGATTTCTAGAATTTTTCTAATAGAGGCATGTGAACATTAAACCAAAAAAGAGAGGAAAGAGGAGTAGTAATTATTTACTTTATTCTCTTTTCCTATTCTCACATTTAAAAGAGAAAAATTCTACAATGATTCATTTATGTACCCATTGTTATTCATTATAGCTTGGCTGGGATGGGAAGGCTCATTCCTGAGTACCTCTGGAGTACTTAGGACCTAGAGGATGACAGATTCCAAGAAGTCCACCCAGAATTCTCTTTTATGAAGAGATATATATATATATATATATATATATATATATATATATCCTGAACTGCTGAAGATGTCTCATGAGAGCAGACCATTGTGGAGCAGAGCAAAGCTGCCTCCTGAAAAGGAGTTGAGCCCTCAAATTAAACTGTTCCATAGTGGTACTATTTTCACAGCTGTACTGTATCACTGCTGAGCTGTTTGTATCAAATAAAGTTTCCTTCTTCAGTGCACACCAAATTAGGGATTCCTGGGGCATTGAATTGGTGCCAACAACATAGATTGACACATTATTTTATTCCCATTTACAGATATGAAACTGAGGCTCATAAAGTTTAAGTAACTTGCCCAAGGTCTCATAGCTAAGAAATAAATCCAAGATTTTTTTAAAAAGAAGTTAGAGGGATTGAGTATGGGAGGCTTTTTCCCACTGTAGGGAGGCAAAATTTGCCACCCCATAATGTGTCTCTCTGGCATGAGGATTTTTTATTTTTATTTTTAAGAAACAAAAGACTCAAGAAAGAAATGGACCTTCCCACTTACTGTCTAAAATATTAAACTAATTAATTAATTTATTTATTTCTGTTATCTGACCCTAAAATATTTTAGATGGAGGCTTATTCCAGGAAGGAAGCTGTCACCATAGATAAGTAAAATATAATATGAAATAGGTGTGCTAGGGAGACTTGGCAAGGCCTAGAGATTGGAATCCATTGTGTGACCCATTAGCTCTGTGTGGCCAAATATTTGCTTTTCCATCTCCATGTCAATTGCCTCCCCTGCCAAGTCTCAAACCACTACCCTCTTCTCCTAAGCTCAAGATGGCATATAAGCATCAACTTCCCACCTTAGCTTGCCCTTAGGTCCCCTATCCTTATGGAACCCCTGTATGTATCAACGTAAGTAATTAAATTTGGTTATTTTCTCACATCTGTCTCATGTCTATTTAATTCTTATACCAGCCAGAAGAACCTAGAAGGGTAGAGTAAAATTTCTTTCTCTCTGAATACCCAATACCACACAACCCTCAGTTATCATGAGAAATTTTTCTTTAGGGATCCAGACCTCCTTGTTCTGCTACCAGTGTTATTTGGAGACATCTTATATTATTAGATTGAGGATGAGCACATTTCAAAACCTGAAGACATTATAGGCACAAACATGTTTTCCTGTAGAGAGTGCCAGCAGAAGCAGCTGTGCCCATGTTTGGCATGTTAATAGACACCTGTACAAAAAAAGAACTTAAGAAAACATTACTTCTCATTCCGCCTGCCTTTCATAACCCACCTTTCTTTTCTAGGTTATGGTTGAGTTATTCAAAGCTAGTACTTGGAAAGAAACCTTTCTGCCATTCTCTGGAGGCCATAGGTCACATCTACTTGCCAAGTTAGAGCGATAGCTAACTAGAATGCATAAAATCACAGAAACACAATGCCCCGAAGTCCACAGCTGCTGTCATTTACCCTCTCACAAGCTCTACCAATGCTCACCTAGAGCACAGTGACTACACACATCACAGGAATGGAAGCTGCTTTCTCTTTGAAGCTTATGTTTTGTATCTGCTGTGGTAAGGGCAACTTGGCAGGCCTACAGCAAGCACCAGCTCCATTGTGTGCCATTGTGTACCTTTCAGGCTCACATTCTGGTTACTAAAATAATTTTATTTGAAACAGAATAAGACACCAAACAGTGTTTTCTTAGTTATGAGGCTGTCATAAATGCCAAAACAAGTTAAAGATCTCTGGGAAACTCTTACAAGACTATGATTCTTTTTTTTTTCTTCTTCCTAGACTCTGAGCCCAGAACTCTACAAGTCTATTTCATAAAATAGGATTTTTCTTTTCTGCCTTTTTTCTAAAAGTTTGCCTTTAATGAACTTCTGTACAACTGCATAGTTCAGTGTTACCTATGTGGCATGTGACTGAAAAATTTGCACTGAGCTGTAACATGATAAGATGTTGTATTATTCAAGACACTTGCTATCATTCAGGCAGCTTTTATAGTTTTACAAAAAGAGAGAAAAGTAATGAAATGCATAAGTAAAATAATAACTTCTAATCTGCAAAAGCTAATTTGCTAATTTGCTATAGAGTAAATGTAATATGTTTTGATCCCATCGAAGCATATTATGCACGCTTTGTGAAATCTTATTTGCAAAATTAATTTAAATCGTCTTGGAAGAGAGCTTGCTGAAGGACTTATACAAGGGTAGCAATCATGAGCAAGATGAGGGAGCAGTGTTCAGGCAGCAAGAATAAAGGCCGTCAGCCTGGCAGACTGGAGAAGGCAGCTGGTTGAAGAAAGAGGAGGGAGGGAGAGCTTGTGAGTTATCTGAATGCCACAAGTAACTAATGATGAAGTGGCTCTCAGCATTTCATCATCCTATCCAGGACCACAGACACCATCATTTTTTGTTTGTTTCTTGGAAGAGGGAGAATGTAAACCCATTCTCTTTACCTTTTACGCACCCGACTGGGGAATTCTTCCACACACACTCCAGCCACAGATCTCAGTCCTGCCTACTGTTCAACGTGGGGATTCAGTCATACCCTTCCTCTGGTAACCACGCAGCTGGTGGAGGATTTTTTTCTTAGGACTGGTCGGAACAAGGATACTGCTTTTACTCCTTAGCTTGACAAATATTTATGAGCACCTTCTATGTGCTATGTTGTCTGCACAGTATGTTTCGATGTTCTAGAACTAGATTTACACCTGTGAACACAGCTATGTCCCTGCTTCAATATTGTCCCTGTCTTCCAGTGCAGTGGGAACACAGGCATTAACAATGCATTGTAGGTCACCCAGCCAGAGAACCACCCTTGCTCTAACCAGCCATCTTGTGAGGTCATGCTTTCAGCATAAAAGGTGAAAACAAAGAATCTCAAGGGTCTTTTCTGGGACTCTGCCTCTGTGTCAAACAGAGAACACAGGATACTGCCTGAGGCTACTCCACACTCAGTCAGGCAAATACAGGGCTTCAGAGGTAAGTCACTTCGAGACATTCTACTTGGTAAGTGGAGATTTAGAAAATGGAGACACGTTCAAGGACATTAAAATTAATTAAAATATTTATATTGTAGCCCCAAGGGGTCCAGACTCCAAATCTCTAAGTGTCCTGACATGATGGCCACATATGTGACTGCTTATCACTACTTGGTTTGTCAAAGGATAGCTGTGGCATATCCTGAAACTCCGGGCAGAAACACCAGAAATTCCGAACATCTGAAAAGCATGGAAATTGAGAACACAATTGTATGAACCATTATTTAGTTTCATTAGAGAACAACTATTTTAAGCACACTCCACTCCAATCATTCTGTGGCCAGAGCAGCACCTCATGCTTTGTAAATCCATAGCCCAAAAGACATGTTTCCCCTCAGGCCATATTATGAATTAAAATACTAGCGGTCACATAGCTCATTCACAATAAATTTATCATATGCCCTCTGTGCAGGAATTTTACATGGAAGAATTTATGTCTACCATTTGCAAAAGAGCTTATGGGTTTTTTTTTACCCAATTGAAATAGGCTCAGCTAGGCTGCAATCTACATTTTAACTTTTTGTGATCAGAACTAGTAATTAACGAATAGTTAAGGTCAGTTTATGAGCAATTGTTAATTAAATAACGAAACCCATCACTTTCTCAGCTCATGCATTAGCTAAGTAGAGCACACAGTCTCAGTTATCAGATGAAGCTCCCTTCAAGAATCTGCCCAAGTAGTAGGACCCATTTTTCTTCTGATCCCTAAGTGGTGACCCATGAGGGAGAAGGGCTTTCATTAAAGGCCTGTGTAATGGATGTCTTCTCCAGCCTTGCACAGAGAACTTGTCTGCAGCTGCTAAATCTCCACATTATGATGAGGATCTCTTGAAAGGAGAAGCTTGAGTGGGCACAGCCTGAATTAGAATCTCCATCAATGTCTTTTTCCCTCTGGTATCACGCCTCCCAAATAACTCTTCACCTGGAAACACAGCCCCAGAGAAATCTGAGCAACCTGAATTAGAGGCAACTATATGGGTGAAGTGGTGAGCTGCTCTGCTCTGGAATGGGGAGCTGGGCAAGGAGGTGAGCTTGGGACTCTTCCATTCCCCAACTAACCATTGAAGGGTTATTTCCAGCTCCCCTCAGCTTCCTGTGTCTCACTGAAAGAAGTTGGGAGAGAGTTGTGGAGACACAGTCTAAAGAGGCAGGGCTTCAAGGAGAGAGTCTGGGGACTTTAAAAACAATGACAAGAATAGGGAAGTGGGTGGGGGAAGACTATACCACTGCAGATGGATGAGAGACCCTTGTAGAAGCTGCAACCTAGAGAGACAAGTTCACAAAAGGCTACTCAATAGATGCTGGAATATGCCTTCCCCTCCCCATACCAAGTTGGTTCTAGTATAACAGTAGATTAAAGCTAAAAGAGCTGCAATACTCAGTTTCTCTGAGTAGATGCACTTGGCTCATAAAAGTGACAAGTCACAGTTAACATAGGCACTGAGCATGGTTTGATACGAGCTTTATTCCTCTGTGATGATTCTCTCAACTCTGCCTCACTCAGACTATTGGCCTCTGTCTCAAACCAGCTCCCCTCATAATGGTGAAGTGGCTACTTTAGTTCCAGGATTCGTATTCACATTGTATAGATGAGAAGGAGAGAGAGTTTCTTCTCTACTAGCTCTCTCAGAAGAGCAAGGAACTTTCTTTCTAATAAGCCCCCAGAAAACTTCTTTTAAGTTTTATACGACAAATTTGGTTGCATGCCCAATTGTGCCCAGGGGAATACCATGCATTAATTGACTTAGTGCTGGTCTTCTGGTGGCAAGAATTACATCATCTTCATTGGGTTACCATAATCAAGGCCATTCTAAAAGATAGACAAGGGGTCAACTATGTACCATGTACCTCGTGCATGGAGAGATAACCAAATGGAGATCTAGGTGCTCTTGTGAAAGAGAGTGAACAAAACAAACAGAAGAAAGATAATCAACCAGTGTCCCCTATACCCATTAAATACACAATTTAATAATTTAAAAATTCTGACACAGGTTTCACTGGATATGGATAGATATCTAGTCACTTTATAGGAGCCCAACTTCAAAACAATGACTCCATAGAACCTTAAGAATCTCAGTCTCCAATACTACATTCCACCACAATAGATGTGTATGTGAAGATTTAAAGACAATTAAGAGAGTTATGAATTTCATTGCAAATATATAAACACCTAAACATCATTAAGCAAACAGTACCTGAACAAAGGTTTCTACCACAAACATCCTTCAGGAAAGATACATAAAGCTATCGCATAATCTCTAACCTTCAATAGCACTCAGCAATGTTGGAGCAGATAAAGTATGAGCATTGTAGTTGCATAGAATGGATATTGTATGGACCTTAAAGGTCATGTAATAGTAGTTTACAGATTCTTTATACAGGAATTTGTTTTCTTCTATAGGTGTATTTATACTACTTATATGGAGCAGTGGAAGATGACGTCCATAGGCGAGGACAGGAAGGGGAGAAAATGAGAAGGAATGCAGATTTCTTTTCCCATGTTCAAATGGGACACTTCTTAGTGTTATGTGCTCTATTTCCCTTTCTTTCCTCTTCTGCAGGCTGAGCTTGTCTATGCTACTGAATGAGTAGCACTTAGTACAACTTAGTAAGTGCTCAATACGTATTTCTTGAGGTGGATTGGTTAACTGAAATGACTTTAGTTTTAATGCCTACTTCCTTGTTTGAGACTTACTGGACTAATTGTGTCCAATAGGAAGCAGTTATTGACTCAGAATTGTTACAGTATTGTGACCAATAAATACTCTTTCTCATTTTCTTCCCTTTCTTCATCTTCACCCTCCTCTTCTTCTATTACACACAATGACTATCAGACAATTCTAATCATCTGTGAATACTGATATTTCAAGTGACTTGGCCTTAGAATTTGAGATAAATAGCTCTATTTTAGAAATCTGAGAAAGTTGATGTCTGAGAATTACTGGCTGCATATATTTGGGTTGGCACCTAATCATGAGTAGCTGTGCATTTTCTGAAGCACTTGAACTCTCTTAATGAAAAAAGTTCACATGCATTTGAATTGTAACTAATGGCTAAGAGCCTAGTCTGTTTTGGTTTAACTCCCTCTCAACCTCTTAATGACCTCTTTGATGTTTTCTCCTCTGTACCTGAGTTGTTGTAAAGATTTAATGAGGGACTAAATATAGAATATTTAGAATGATGCTGTGTGTAACAAGTGCTCAATAAATATGAGCTTATATTTCTGTTATAAAGTAAAATAATTAGCTCCACACTACAAAGTGTCATGATTTTGAAGTGATGTTTATAATATTATGTTGTTATTTTTGTTGATACTTGAGTCATTTGTGTCTTCAAGGCTTTTTTATATTCAGATGTCCATCTTGCTCTTTCCTTCATACATGGTGTTTATTAGATGGTTGCTTCATTTCACTCATTTATTCATTTATGGCAAGGTCGCATACCACATTCTTCACTAAATTTTCGGCCTTAGAATGTTATCTCTCTCCATCTATACTCTTTGTCACTAGTGATCTTCCGGCTCCCACCAATACAGAAATAAAGAGTTAGAGAAGCCCATAGTCAGAAAATAAGACAGAACGATTCAGAGACATGCCACCAAAGTTGGATGCATATTGGCTCATTTAATCCCTACACAACCCTATGAGTTAGGCACCATTATCAACTCCAGATAATAAATGATGAAATGGAGGCAAAGAGGGATTAGGCAGCTTGAAAACAAGATAGAATTAGAATCCCTAGAGATATTAATGTCCATTTTGGACAGGAGCTGATTGGAGTTAACACTGATTAAATTCAGGCTATTAATTATGCCTATTAAAATTTCTGGAATAATCACTAAATAATTATAAAATCACTTGTATAAAGTCTACACAGATTGGGGACAAAAGTGAATGATTCAAATAAAAAAAACCCAATTAATAGAATAGAAATATAAGAAAGGGAAGTTGTCAAAATAGTGCAAATAGCATATGATAAGGTGCTAGAAATAAAGATTCTTACAAGTCACAGTAAATGAAACGGGCAAAGCTTTTTAATTAAATAATAAGTATACTACATGCAATGTGGTATTCTAAAACATAAAAAGGGGTTAGATGAAGAACAGAATAACAAATTGAGGCCTGTATCCCTGCCACTACGTCAGTGACCAGAGAAATGCCAGAATTCTTTGGTGAAATGTTATAAAGGAAAACAACCTGAAAATATGTGATAATATTATCCCCTTCAAAAATATCTCCCAGTAACAATAGTGTAGATAGCACTACCGTATTTTCCGGCGTATAAGACAACTGGGTATATAAGACGACCCCCAACTTTTGAGAAGATTTTCCTGGGTTAAAAAGTCCAGACGCAGCCCTAACCGGTTTGGCTCAGTGGATAGAGCATCAGCCTGCGGACTAAAGGGTCCCAGGTTCGATTCCGGTCAAGGGCATGTACCTTGGTTGTGGGGACATCCCCAGTAGGGGGCGTGCAAGAGGCAGCTGATTGATGTTTCTCTCTCATCGATGTTTCTAACTCTTTATCCCTCTCTCTTCTTCTCTGTAAAAAATCAATAAAATACATATTAAGAAAAAAAAAAGTCCGGACAGAGACTGTATAGGGCACAAAAAGGAGCCGACCAGAGACACTTATGGTCTCCATCTGGCTCCATTGAAATGAATGTAGTGTGGCCGTTTTTGAGCTCCCCCCACCTACTGTATGCAGCAACCGCAGATTTTCTAGTCCAGCTCAGAAGTTTCAGCACCCGCCCTATAAGACGACACCCGGAGTATAAGTATAAGACAACCCCTGACTTTTGAGAAGATTTTCCTGGGTTAAAAAGTCATCTTATATGCCAGAAAATACAGTACTTATTTATTTATTTACCTTAGAGGCTGTGGAATATAAGTGGTGATGGTGGGGTGGGCAGAACTAATTTAGTCTAGAGGTTGGAGAAAATTTTCTGAAGTAATAGGATTTAAACTAAGGTGACCAGACATCCCGCTTTTGGTGGGACTGTCCTGATTTTTAACAATTTTTCCTGAGTCCTGCAGCGTTTTAAAAAAGTCCAAATTTTTGGAAAGAATGCACGACAAGCGAGGGAACGGCAGGAGAACGGGAAGGGAAGATACGGTTTTCGGTGGCCAAGAGGTCAATGGTGTCCTGCTTTACCAACGTTAAAATCTGGTCACCTTAATTTAAACTGATTTCTCAAGAGCAAATGAAATTAATTGAGGCAAAGAGAACCTTACTATACAACTGTGAATGTGACAGCCCCCAAGTTAACAGGTTTGTTTCTCTTTCTCTGGCTTCAGGAGAATTGGGGGTACAGCTAAGAGTGAGCCCTGCATTTAAAGGACCTGGGAGAGTGGGCCAGAACTAACTCCTTTGCCTTTCACTGCTGCGAATTTATAAGTCAAAGTGTTTCTCATTAATCCCGTTTTAGGGAGAAGAAGATGAAAATGAGTTGATCAATCAAAACTTCATTTCCTAGCAGCTGATTATAATCAGCCTAATACATATGCCTGATTGAAATTGTTCTTGATTGAAGACGGGATAACTGAAGCCTGCTGGCCACATGGAAATATCACCGAATGTTTGATTCAGTGAAAAATGTACTAGATTGTGAGGCAGAGGACCTCAGTTCTTGTCTCCAGTTCTATAACCAGCTATGCATTTTAGAGCATTTCTTGTCATCTCTGTGCTTCAGTTTACTTAAAACAAGTAAAGGGATGGGACTGCATAATCTATTTGAACCCTTGGAGCTAACTAACTTTTCCATTTATCTTCATTAGAGGATGCCAAGACCTCCTTGTGTTTTGAGTATGTAGTGTTGGGCAACTGGATGGTTGTTATGATCGTGATAATAGCAGTAAAAGTAGCTAGCATTCACTGACTCTTTTGAGGGCCAGGCAGTGTACTAGATACTTCACATACCTTACCCAACCCCCTTGTTTAAAAAAATGTATTTTGTATTGATTTCAGAGAGGGAGAGAGAGAAAGAGAAATGTCAATAATGAGATAATCACTGATCAGCTTCCTCCTGCATGCTATCTACTAGGGATTCAACCTGCAACCCGGCATGTGCCCAAACTGTAAACTCCTGGTTCATAGGTTCATGCTCAACCATTGAACCACACCAGCCATGGTTCCTTTACCATTTTAGTATTCACAACAACCCTATGAGGTAGATGCCATTCTTGATCTCAGTTTACAGCCAGGGACCTGAAGCAAAGAGAAATGAAGTAACTTACTTAAGATCACAGCTCAAAGAATGAAGCCAGAGCCAACTACACATGCTGACTGCTAAGGATGGATGGGGAATGAGAGAGGCCATCACCGAGTTAAAGAAAAAAACAGAATAAGAGGTAAGATGGGCCTTTGGAAAACTTCATGTTTCAGTTTGGTTTAAGACAGCTCACAGAAGGGCAACTACATTGCACATCTCCAAGGGGCATTATTCACACCAAGTGCCATGTTAATGGCATGCTCTGGAGCTGTCAAACATGGCACTCAGGGCTCTGGCAAAGTAAGAAGGACAGCATTTTCACCTACCTGCCTACACCCCTTACGCTTCTCTCTCACTGCTGAAATGAGACCAAATCTACTCTAAATTTGAGGTGGAGGTAGGAAGTGGGAAGTGGAAATCAACATTCACAAAGAGAAAGTGTTCATATGATTAATAGAGAAGAGAAAGTATTCTAAATTTGTTTGAGAAAGGTTTTTTATATGAATGCAAAATGACACACACAATCCCAATAGTTTCAGATCTACTGGCAGAAAGAATCCCCAGTCCTTCTTTCTTTCTGTAATATAGGATATCTGAAAGATGTGAACAAACTCTAGGTTCATTTTGACATGTTTTCCTATTGAAATGTTGGTCTCAGTTGCAAGGTGTATCCTTAGAAGACCACAGACCCTTTCCTCTCCTGTGTAGAGAATGCACTATGGGCACAGATCATAGAAATTTTAAATTAGCATATAAAGGACATTTGGGTTGAAGGAGAGGTGATTGATAACAGGATTCCTAGAGTGTTGAGAGGATTGTACTTTTGTCAAGAGGACTGGCTTCTGCACAAAAATAGGAAGGGCCTCTTACCTCTAATCTTTGGGACCCTGGGAACTAGTGGCCTATGCCCAGCTATGCTAGTTTAATTAGCGTCAATGTTTTTGAGGATGTGCCTGCTACATCACAATCCTGTTGAAGGAATAGCCTTATGTAGCTACCTTTGTAATAAGAAATATGATTTCCATAATTAGACTTTAAGAATAATGTCAATGAAAAATAATCAATTGTCAGAATTATTCAATTATTTGCTTATTTATTCTTTCATTGGTAGTTTCACTAGTAGAATGTAGTGATTAAAAGTACTAGATTTACATCCTGATGTCAGCCTGCGGACTGAAGGGTCCCAGGCTCAATTCAGGTCAAGGGCATGTACCTGAGTTGCAGGTCAATTCCTAGTACGGGGTATGCAGGAGGAAGTCAATCAATGATTCTCTTTCATCATTGATGTTTCTATCTCTCTCTCTCCCTCTCCATTCCTCTATGAAATAAAAAAAACATATTAAAATAAGTACTAGGTTTAGAGTAAGACAGAGCTCTACTTAAATCCCAGTCTGCAACTTCCTAACTGTGTGACCTTGAGCAAATTATTTAATCTCTGACTTTACATCTCCTTATTTGTAAATGGGACTAATAATAATAGCTACTTCATAGAATTATTATGAAGATCAAATGAAATAATGATATAGTAAAAACTCAATAAATGTGAGCTATTAATATTAATACAATTATATCTTTATATGTTCCAGAGAAACAAACTCAGTGAATAATATAGTAGAAGTTCAAAAATAAAATGAATATATTTTATTTTCATCAAGGCTCATTTCTTATTAGCTTGGGATTCTATTTCAAAATTTAAAAATAAATATATATGTATTTTTTACTTTCACCATTGATAAAGTACTTTCCACCCCTGCATAGGTAAACACTGAATAATGCAATTTTTTTTTCTACAGAAGAGGGAATAAATCCCTCTTACTTGCTTTCACTATTGAATATTCTTACAAAGCTAAAACTTTTCTTCATTACTGACCTGGGCATAGTGTATCAAGAAGTCAGATGACAGCTTGTGTCTGGTCTCTTATTTGATTTTCTATTTATGCTCAAAAGATGTACAAGCATCTTCCAAGGTTATAAAGATGGAAAGAAGGACTAGAGGAAACTCATGGCTTCCTACCAAGTTTTCCATATTGACTTCTATTCTGAGTGGCAATTTTATCAGTTCACACTGAGCCCTGCCTTGAACTTAAACACTTGTATCAGTTAAGAAGACACACAAACTGACATTTATTGAGCTCTTAGGGTATTCTGTGTATAAAACCAATATTTCTACTTTTTCTCATTCAATTTTCATAGAGGTATTGGTTAAGAACTATTGTGACCCCTGTAATGGATGATAAAAACATTTATTGAGGTTAATTACTTGTTTAAATCACTGCTCATTTACTTATTTATAAATTTAATGAGTTCCTGAAACTGTGATGTGCTCTGTGGGATATGCAGGTGTGAGAGATGGGAACTTGTAGTCTAGTAGCAGAAGGTGAGGCACAGAGGACAGTATCAACCTTATAATGGATGCCATGAAAAGAAACATTATTCTTTGGTATTCTTTCTCACCATAAGCTGTAAATTCCCAAATAAACCTCAGACACCTATGCCTCTACGTATGTCACTGCCTCTGTTTAGACTGTGTCTTTCTCTAGTCCTTCTCTTCCTCCCCCACCCCTTCCCTTCAGTAAGTCCTACGTGTGCTTTGAGTCTCAGCTCAGAGGTTCTGTATTCTAGGGAGTCACCCTTTAATCTGGGCCAGGGCTCCCTTTTGCATACTCAGTGATATCTAGGAAATTCTACAGAGTAGCAGTGTTTAGGCTTTGTCCAGGATGACACAAGTACTGAAATTGTTTGGAGGCTAGAAAATCTGCCACATAGGTTTTGAGTGGCTTCAAGTTTAGAAATTGAAGAAGCAAATTTAAAATGATTACAATAATGGTAACTTTATCTGTAGGTACTTCACAAAACAGCTGTGATTTTCCAGTCTGACAGTATGTAAAGGGCTCCTGTCAGAGCAAGGTCTAATTCTTGAACTACTCACTCCTAAATCCTGCTTATAGCACTAATTGTGAGAGCAAGTTCCTCCTTGAACCCTGCTCACTATATCCCTGTTGGCAGATCCTTTATCCTGCCTACTATGCCAACTGTTGGGTCTGAGCCCCTCTGTCAGGGGCTGGGCCTTCTTAAATGCTGGGTGGTAGATGGAGAAGCCATGAGAAGTTGTGCATATATAAGAGAATCTTTATTGTAGAAGCCAGTGGCCATTGCTAACAAAGAGCCATTAGACAAAGTAGTTCTCCAAAGTAAAGGACCATACAGTAGGTATCCGCACAATGGCTAGTTAACAACACATCTTTCCAACAAAGTAGTAGCAGCCTCTGTGTCTACAGCCATTATCTGAGCATCCATGCTGCCTCTGAACCCACTGCCTCTCATAGTAGCTATATCTGAGTTCATACACTCAGTAACATACTTTAATACTACTTAACAATAGAGGGTTTCCGTTAAATAGTGACATCAATCATTTGGGTTATAGAAGGGCACGCTTGCACAGTGTACTATGAGATTGCTGTGTCCTTACACCTGTGTATAGCATCTCAACCTTGGACACTTTGATTAGGAGTCCCACACTCAGAGTGGCCTTGAATAGCCGGTGTACTCTGGACAAGCCTTTGCACTCTCATTGGCCTTGAACAGCTGGTGTACTCTGAACAGGGCCTCACAGCTCCTTAGTTTACATTTAAAAAAAAAAAAACACTTTAAAGAGCTATTCCTTATCAGAATGACTTTTTTCAGATCTTGATTTAGGAGGGGTGAATGGGAATTACAAAATGGGTCTTAGCCGCCAATAAACTAAAGAAAAAAAATCATTCTATAAATTCCTCTCTACCTATTTGGTCTTATTATAAAGTATTTCCCAAGAGCTCTGGGCAGTCTTGTTTCAAATATCTCAGGTGATAATTACCCCATCACTTGTGGGTGTAGGTCATCTCAGATGTGTATTAACTGCCTGAGCAAGGACCCTGCTTTTATTCATATTTTTATTTTATAATAAACTCTTTGTAGTTGACAACATTGTACTTTTACATGTTTGTAAAATGGAGTACACAGGAGCTAGGATAATCACCTCTAGGTTCTATGAGCAGAGAGTTGATTTAGGAGCCTGTGTAAGCAGATAGGCATGGACAAGCAGTGACTGTTCAGTGCCAATAACGGCACTCTTACTGGCTAAGCTGGCATCCAACTCTTTTCTTGGTTGTCTACTGGATCTATTTGTTTTTTTTAGTTAAGACTTCCTAAAGGAAATGAAATGGAAAATAGGTAAGCTTAATGAGTAATAATTACATTAATTTCAGTGATGTTTTCACATTTCACATTATAAGTGAATACTCATGGAGAAGTAAAAGACTATCTAATCTAATAAAAGAGTAATATTAAAATTGACCATTTCTATGGATTGCCTAAGCCACGCCCATCAGCCAATCAGAGTGGCTGTATGCAATTTAACCCAGCGAAGATGGAGGCCAGCAGTCATGGAGCTAGAGTAAACAGAGGCTTCCGTTGCACCAAGAGTGAACTGTCTGCTGGCTGGCTGGGCCTCTCTGTGCTCAAGGCAACAACATAGTTGCAATTATAGAAGACTCAGAGCTGAAGCAAACAGCAGGCTTCTGTTGCACCAGCAATGGAGGAAACTGCCTGCCTAGGCCTCTAACTAAGGCAACATTCTTTCAATTATAGAAGCCACAGAGCTGAAGCCAACAGGAGGTTTCGTTATCTGCCTAGGCCTCAGCTTAAAGCAACAGTTTATCAATTATAGAAGATAAATAAACCCCAGAAACCTGCTTCCAACCAGTCTTGCTGGGACATTGGGTCAATGGGAGCTGTGGGCAGCCTGATAGCCTGAAAACACCCCTCAGGCCTGCACCCAAGCTGGCCACATCCCAATGAGGTGAAGGACTCCACTGGGGGACTTGGCAAGCCTGCAAACAGCTATCAGCCCCTCACCCAGGCTGGCCAGGTACCCCAGAAGGAACCCAATACCTGAAGGGACTGTGGGCAGCCTGAAAATGCCCCTCAGCTCCTCACCCAGGCTGCCCAGGCACCCCAGTAGGGACCCAAAACCTGAAGGGTCTGTGGGCAGCCTGAAAACGGCCTTCAACCCATCACCCAGGGTGGCCACACCCCAATTGAGTGAGGGTCCACACTGGGGGACTTGGCCAGCCTGCAAACAGCCATCAGCCCCTCACCCAGGCTGACCAGGCATGCCAGCAGGTGGACATCCCCAGAGGGGTCCCAGACTGTGAGAGGGCACAGGCCGGACTGAGGGACCTCCTGAGTGCACAAATTTTTGTGCACTAGGCCCCTAGTTCTTTGTATAAAAGCACCATTTTCATCATTCACATGAGATGGATTGTTAAACTAGAGATTTCATTTGATAAACTCCTAATTAGTGGAAATGGCCTCTGTGACGACCATTTATTAGAAAATTTGGGGATCTTTGGAAAATTCAACTAATTATTTGCTTGGTTTTCACTGTAGGAATAAAAATGTATGACATGGATTTTAATATTATGTTTTTAAAATTTCATCTTCATATATTTCAAGGAGGTGAATGAGTTTGCCCATAAAGTTCTGTGATTACCAATGAAGACATGCAGTATTGCCATGCACATGCCTAAAGTCAGCCTCACAGTTTAAGAAAAACTTACAAACTCTTTTTTAAAATGTATTTTCATTTATTTCAGAGAGGAAGGGAGAGGGAGAGAGAGAAAGAAACATCAGTGATGAGAGAGAATCATTCATTGGCTGCTTCCTGCATGCCCCCTCCTGGAGATGGAGACTGCAACCGAGGAACGTGTTTTGACCACAATGGAAGCTGGGACCCTTCAGTCTAGTCTGCGGGCCGGCACTCTATCCATTGAGCAAAACTGGCCAGGTCTACAAACTCTTTAATAGCACAGAACAGAAATGTGGGAGAAAAAGATATAAAATGTGGCTGCAGGTAATCTTTCTCCTGGGAAACTGCAGCGGTTCTTTCACATTTATAAGCCATTTATTAGGAAAAGATATGCAGGATGAAATAGCAACTCTTATGGTCTAACACAGGGAGAGGGAAAAAGATAACCTAGGGCTTGAAAGAAATATCTACTAACTTGTTGTGGAATTGAACTTGAGATAATGTGAGTATGGCATAGATCTCATGCACAGGCATTATTTTTTTTCTTGCTGAACTATTAAAATAATCTTTTTGTAAGTTGATCTTGAAACATAGACTCCAAAAACAGCCTTAGAGTTACGTGCTCATGTATATAGGGACTGTGCAAAAGACACTGTGATGGCTTTAAAGGAAAAAACAAATGGCACACAAGTTATTTTCCTTTCCCCCCCCCTTTTTTTTTTGCCAGACAAGGTTATATTTCTCAATCTTGTCTGCCCACACCCATCTGAACTACTTGCCTGAAGTGCTAATGAGATCCCGAAAGAAATAAACAATGCAGTTTTATATTCAGTCCTGAAAATTGGTGAATTTAATATTCTCTCCTTATCAGATTGAACAATGACCTTGAATAAATTGCTCACTTCATCTTGCATGCCATTTTTGTAACAATATAATGGGGAGCCAAGATGTCAAATGTGCATGCTTTATTCTGCTCCCCTGACAAGACTCCTTTCTCTGCTAAGCCCTCATGGAAACACTTACTTCTCAACAAAATTGCCTGGAGTAAGCACAGTCAGGACCTGTGTGATACCCTTCTTTAAAGAACAGAAAATTTGCTTAGAAGATATACAGTCATGAGTTAAAATTTCTGCAGTTCCTGAACTGTATAATTATAGGCTAGTTTTGTAACTTTTAAGCATCAGTTTCTGGTTCATAAAATAAGTCTTGTTTTGTAGTCATTGGAAGAATATGAAAAAATGTACATAAAATGTCACCAGTAAGAGTCACTCAAAGTAACACATTTTACTACTCCTGTCAATGAAAGTAAGTTAGTTTAACAAATATTCATTGGGTGTTTACTTGTACAAGGCACTTGGCTAGGCACTGAAGCTAGTAACATCAAAATAAAACAATCCATGCTTAGGAAAGAAAAAGTTTTGTCTCTCTCACATTGATGTTTCTCTCTCTGTCTCTCTCCATCCACTGCCTTCCACTATCTCTAAAAACCAATGGAAAATTTATCCTTGGATAAGGATTAAAAACAAAGAAATATTGTTCTAATTACATAAATATTCTTCTGATATTTTTAATGAGATTTATATTTAAATTGGTGACTTTGAGTAAAGCAGATTACCCTCCATAATGTGGTGCGTCTCATCTAATAAGTTGAAGACCTTAATGAATAAAAAGGACTAACCTCTGCTGAGGAAGAGGGAAATCTGCCAGCAGAATGCTTTTGGGCTCAAACTGCAACTTGAACTGCTGGGTCTCTCAGCCTATGGCCTACCCTGTGGATTTTGAACTTAACAGCCTCTTGCCATGAAAGCCAGTCCTTAAGGTAAATACTTCTCTATAAGTAGATACATATAGATCTATATTGATATGATTATACACACACACACACACACACACACACGATATGTATTTCTCCTATTGGTCTATTTCTCTGTAGAACCCTAATAAATGTACTTTGATGTTTTCTATTCTAATATCTATTAGAATTTTTTGAATTTTGGAAAAAAAAATGCTGATTGAGACCCACTAAATTGGTTTCATAACCAACTAATAGGTTGTGACCTGCAATGTAAAAATCACTAAAAATGATGCTTTCCATTTAAATATTGTACTAAATATTCCCCTCTCCTAAACTCCGTTGCATTCTTGTCTTAATGACACAAAATACAACCTAGATCCAACACTTTTGGATACACGTACGCTAAAAAAATATTTTTTTGTGGCAGTATGCAATTCTTAGAAGTTTTTATTTGGTAATTTTTCCATTACAGTTGATATACACTGAGTGGCCAGATTATTATGACCACCTGACATGTGTAGGCAAATTAGCTATAATTTCGCGCTGAAGTTGCTAGAGGGCCAGACCATTATGAACAGGGAAGCAGGTTGTTTACCACGAGAGTAGAAGTGATTTTTTTTCCTGAAGATATGGGTAAACAACACGATTTAACAGCCTCTGAATGTGCTTGGAGCCATGGAGCGAGTATCAGCAAAACAACTGAAGGCCTGTTCGAACACCCTTGCTATCTGCAGTTACCAAGATAAAACGTCTCCAATTCACACAGGAATACAAGGATTGGACAGTCGAGCATTGGAAAAAAATCATGTGGTTATGTTTCCAGTAGCATCATGCAGATGGCAGAGTGAGAATTTGACAGAAACAGCATGAAAGCATGCACCCCACATGCAAGAGTACAAACCTTCAAGAAGGTGGGGCAGTGTTATGGTTTAGGACATGTTTTTCTGGCATCATTTGGGCCCTTTAATTTGTGTGGAACAACGTTTGAATAGCACAACATACCTAAGTATCGTTGCTGATCAGGTGCACCCTATCATGTTGATGGTGTATCCCAATAGAGATGGCTTCTTCCAACAAGAGAATGCACCATGCCATGGTGCTCGTATTGTGCAGGAGTGGTTTCAAGAATATGAGGGAGACTTTACCGTGCTTAGGTGGCCCCCACAATCACCAGATCTCAATGCAATTGAGCATTTGTGGGACGAAGTTAAAAGAGCCATCAGGCAGCTGGTTCCACAACCATCAAATCTCATAGAATCGGACAATGCTATTCATCAGGCATGGTGTCAGATTCCTCGCATCACCTTTCAACATCTCGTGGAATCAATGCAAGAAGAATTGCCACAGTATTGAAGGCAAAAGGTGGCCCAATGAAGTACTGATGGGGTGGTCATAATAATCTGGCCACTCAGTGTATAATATCAGAAGTTTTAATATACTTTCACCCAATTGGAAAATTACCAGAGATAAAATATTCAAGGATTTATATGTCCCTTCTTATTAAATACAAATAAACAAAGTTAAAATCATCCTTCTTATTTTATCAACTGCTTATACTGATTCCATGAACTTGTATTTCCTATAAAACAATTTTCATCTCTTCTTACTTCTAAAAACAAAACTTTGAAACTTCTTCAGCCTTCAAAAATCTCTGTTTACAGAAATATACATTTTCAAAAATAAAATGAGTAGTCCCAAAGGCCAAAGCTAGAATAATTTTAGCAATAAAGTATGTTGGACTATAATTTAAGGTCTAAAATAGTCAGGAGTCCATACCAAATAAAAATAAATGGTTGAATAAATAAATAAATGGAAGAGATTATTCTTCTTTACAAAAAAATTTCAGGTAATCTGTGTAGGCATGCCTCACCTCCAAGAAGTGGGGCTTAGTTCCTCTTCATCTTCTCTTGTTCCCCCGACCCCTGCCTACCTCCTCACCTTCCTCATGTGAGCCAGCCACATTGCACTTAAGGACTTGCTTCGAAAGAGTAGAGTTTGGAAAAGGTTAAGGAGTAGGGGTAACTTTATTACAGAGAGACTTGGCAAAAACTTTCTCATTCAAGTGATCAAGGCTCACATCATCCATGATAAGTCATGTCAATAGGATATCATCTTGACATAAATGATGAGAATGACACCTTATATCTATAGTCTTTCTCCCTGAAACCCATGACTCCAGTATAAACATGAAAAAACATTGAATGAAACCAAACTGAGTTTCTGCAAAAACTCTGACTAGGACTCTTCAAAAATTCCATGTTATCAATGAAAGGGAAAGTCTGAGAAACTAATAACAGACTAGAGTAGAGGAGGGAGACATAATGACAATGTAAAGTTGTACCTGAATGAGATCCTGAAACAGAAAAATGACATTGAGGAAAACTTGTGAAATCTGAATAGACAGTTGAGCTCATTTAACAGTTATGCGCCAATCTTCGTTTTAGTTCTAATATATGGACCATGGTGGTTTAGGACAACAATGAGGGAAACTGGCTGAACTTATATAGGAATACTTGCACTAACTGCAAGTATTATTTTTTTAATATATTTTTATTGATTTCAGAGAGGAAGAAAGCAATAGGAACACCAACGATGAGACAGAATCATTGATCTGCTGCCTCCTACATGCCCCACACTGGGGATCAAGCCCGCAAACTAGACATGTACTCTAACTGGGAATCAAACCGTGGCTTCCTGGTTCATAGGTCAATTATGCTCAACCACTGAGCCATGTCGCCTGGCTCTGCAACTTTTCTGTAAATCTAAAACTATTCTGAAATTAAAAAAAATAAAAAAATATAATAGTTGCATGAGCCACAGAGAAATATACTAAATGCAATTAAAAGAATATAATTGAAGGTGTCAGATTGTAATGGATAATATACCTAAATTGGTCTTTTCTTGTGTGTTGAGGCCTGAAGGAGTATAGAGATGGAATTTTAGCTCTGCATTATGGATTGCAGTTTACAGACTATTGCATGTCAGATTTTATGTAAGAGAGACATTTTATTGAGTAAAGTTGCTTTTTTCATCAGTATTTTAATAAAATAGATCAAACGAATCATGTTGATATTTTCTAGAATATCTTTTGAGAGATCAGTAAAAGTAAATAAGCAATGATATATTATTCCAAAAAAGTACCTGTGATTTTTGAACTCAGAATAACAGGTACTAATTTTCACTTTATTTTTTATTTCATTTGAATATTACTCATAAAATGTGTGCTGAATTCCTATTGTGTTTTTCTAGGAGGAGGAAAGGGAAGAGTTGGTTGTGGAATAGAAGAACATCAAACTATCTTACCATATCTAGGCTTTCTACTCAATGACATCCTAAGAGCCATCCGGACAGCTTAACAGGGATTATTGAGCTTTATAACTTTGATTAAGCCACATCCAATACTAAATGCTCTTTCTTTCCTAAGGCATTGAGTCTAGACACTTACAGTAGGAAAATCTTTGTATCTTTATTGCAGATGTGAATTGCATTTGTTGTTTTTCCCCCAAACTTCCTTTTTCAATATTGAATAATGCAGTTACTCACAGCATTAGTGCAAGTAAGCTAACTGCTGTAATGTGATGTAATTGTCAAGCGTCTGGGGCTAACTATAATGTTGTTTACTAGTCTTCTCATTCAGATCCCAGGTCTTTGGAGGAAGTAGACTTGCTCCATTCAGTCATACAAAGACTGAGCCTTCTCCCATCTAGTGGTTCTGCCCACATTGCTTTGGGCAGAAGTAACTGACATAGCTTCACCTAATTGGAGGGCAGTTTGGTAAATGGAGGGTAGGTGGGTGACCAGGAGAAAAAAGAGTATGATTTTCCCTTGAAATAGAATTGCAAGGTGAATGGAATATTCTTATGGCAGCCTCATTTAGTCTTATTGGATTAGGAGGCACAGTCCTCTCTTTGTGTGAGGGACACCAGACCATATGGGCTTCTAGACTTATGGTCCGAACATGAAAGAATTATGTTTTGGACTTGCTGTAGTCTTTTACTTTTTCATAAAATGATTACTTTTCCAACCAATCATCCTATCTAATAAAAGAGAAATATGCAAATTAGGTGTCACTCCGTGACAAAGTTGGCAAACCCCCATAGCCACAAGATGGCTGTCCCCATAGCCACAAGATGGAGGCACCCATACCACATTCTATCTAATAAAAGAGTAATATGCAAATTAAGTGTCACTGTCACAAAGATGGCCGTCCCCATAGCCACAAGATGGCGGCGCCTAGTCCGGCTCAGTCTTGCCACTGAAGTGGTCAGGTCTGTTAACCAGGTAGGTGGTGGGGGAGGCGGGGGGCCCGAGGGACAGAACAGGCAATCAGAAGGGGATGGGGGTACCCTGCCCAGGCCAGAGGCCTTCACCAGAGGCCATAAGCATGGGCAAGGGCAGAGCCAGTGATCAGAGGGGGCAGGGGCAGTGCCATTGATCAGAGGGATATGAGGGTGCCCCTACCCAGGAATAAGTCCTGGGCAGGGCAAGGCAGGAGATCGCAGGGGACTGGGTATTGCAGAGCCAGCAATCAGAGGGGCAGGGGAGGAGCCTGTAATCATAGGGGTTTGGGCACTGGTGGAGCCGGTAAAGCAGAGGTCTGGGGATCCCTTGACCAGGCCTGCAGCCTCAACCAGAGGCTGCCAGTGGGATAAGGGCAGAGCCGGTGATGGCAGGGGGCAGGATCAGAGCTGGTGATCACAAAGGCCTGGGCTCTGTGAAGCCAGAGATTGGAGGGGATTGGGGGTCCCCTGCCCAGGCCTATAGCCTCAGGCAGAGGTTACATGCCTGGGCAGGGGTGGAGCTGGGATTGGAGGGCCAGGGGTGGAGCCAGTGATGGGAGTGAACTACAGAGGAAACAACTTTTCTTACCGCTCATTGGCTAAGCTCCCTATATGCCACTGGTAATACTCTTTTTTTAAAAATGTATTTTATTGATTTTTTACAGCGAAGAAGGGAGAAGGATAGAGAGTTACAAACATCGATGAGAGAGAAACATCGATCAGCTGCCTCCTGCACACCCCCTACTGGGGATGTGCCTGCAACCCAGGTACATGCCCTTGACCGTAACCAAACCTGGGACCCTTCAGTCCGCAGGCCGACGCTCTATCCGCTGAGCCAAACCAGTTAGGGCCCACTGGTAATATTCTTAGTAAGTTGGTTAATAACAATCAAAAAAAGCAATCTAGGGTTTTTCCACCACACTCCTAGAGAGAAAAAAATGAAGGCCTACTGCTGGAGGGCTAAGAAATGTCATATCCTGCCCTAGCTGGTTTGGCTCAGTGCATAATGCCTCAGCCTGCTGACTGCAGGGTCTGGGTTCAGTTCTGACCAAGGGCATGTACCTAGGTTGCAGGCTCCTCCCTGGCCGGGGCCCAGGTCAGGGCATATACAGGAGACAATCAATCAAAGTGTCCCTCTCACTTTGATGTTTCTCTCTGTTTTTCCCTTCTCTTCTACATTCTCTAAAAATCAATGGAAACATATGCTCAGGTGAGGATAAAAAAGAAAGAAAGAAATGTCATATCCTATGAAAGACACATCTTGAAAATGCCTAAAGAAAGTTGTCATTTCTTCATGGTGAAGGGACTGGAGTCCGTGTTGATGAAAACACCTTGGTGGCTGCAGTGACTGGCAGTGGCTGCAGCAGCAGGGGTGATGGGGCTGGTGGCTTCCCCTGATTAGCCTGGTTGCCTCCCACAAAGGGAGGTCAGACTGTGGCTTAGGCCCGCTCCCCAAGGGGAACAGAAAGTGGGCCTAAGCCATTAGTAGGACACCGCCTGAAGGTTTCCAATGTGTGAGAGGGGGTAGGCTGGGCTGAGGAACTCCCTCTACCAGTGCATAAATTTCCTGCATCGGGTCCCTAGTATCTTTAATACTATTCATTTCTCTAGTGAAAATTACTTTTACCTTCCCTTATTTTAATTAACAATCACTCTAGTAGTGATTAGATGATTGGAAGTTCTTAGAGTAGCTTCTTCCAGAATGTAGATTGGGATTTTCTTTTTATAACTTTTAACTACAATTTGACACTCAATATTATATTAGTTTTAGTTGTACAGCAGTGATTAGACATTCATGTAAGTTACAAAGCATTCCTCCCACAAACCTAGTACCCATCTAACACCATACATAGTTATTACAATACTAGAGGCCTGGTGCACAAAATCATGCACCGGTGGGGTCCCTTGGCCTGGCCAGTGATCAGGACCAATCAGGGCTGTCTCAGCCAGTCTTCCTCAGGGCCAATCAGGGCTGGCCGCCTGGGGGGAGGGACCAAGCAAGGTTGGCCGGCTGCGGGAGGTTAGTTGTGGGAGAACACTGAAAACCAGGGGAAAGCTCCTGCATTGAGCATCTGCCCCCTGGTGGTCAGTGAGAATCATAGCTACTAGCCAGTCATCTGGTCATAACAGTCGCTTAGGCTTTTATATATATAGGTTACTGACTATATTTTCTATGCTGAACTTTATATCCCCGTGACTGTTTTGTAACTGCCAACATGTACTCTAATCCTTTTACCTTTTCATCCAGACTCCCAACATTCCTCCTCTCTGTCAAACATCAGTTTGTTCTCTGTATTTATGAGTTTGTTTGGTTTGTTCCTTTGTTTTTTAGATTCTACATATAAATAAAATCATATAGTATTTTTTATCTGACTTATTTTATTTTATTTATTTATTTATTTATTTTTTTGGATGTAGGTAACTTTTTTTTTATTTCATTGCTTAAAGTATTACAACAAGTGATAGATAAGTATTACAACAGATGATAGATAGATCTCCATTTTTTCTCCTTGCCCTTCCTCCCCACCTCCCTCACCCCCAGTTTCCCGTGTCCATTGATTATACTCTTATGCATGCATGCAAGTCTTTCAGTTGATCTCCCGACTCCCCCTCAACCACCCACAGCCTTCCAGCTATAGGATGATAGTCTGTTCAAGGCTGCTCTGTCTCTGTATTTGTTTATGTTTATCATTTTGTAATGGTCTTTATTATCCATAAATAAGTGAGGTCATGTGGTATTTTTCTTTCATTGATTGGCTTATTTCACTTAGCATAATGCTCTCCATTTCCATCCATGCTGATGCAAATGGTAAGAATTCCT
>PVJC01013007.1:0-38700 GCA_004026665.1 Murina feae
TCACTGGCTAATTTCATTTAGCATAATGCCCTCCAGGTTCATCCATGATTTCCAAATAGCAAGTTTTACTTATTTTTTTCTAATAATTAAAAAATATTCCATTGTATACCATCTATTTTTTTATTCATTCATCCACAAATGGACACTTAAGTTGTTTCCATGTCTTTGCTATTGTGAAAGCTGCTGTAATGAACATGAGGGTGAAAATATCTCTTAGAGACAGTGATTTCCTTTGGATATATACCCAGAAGTGGGATTATTAGATCATATGTAGTCTATTTCCATTTTTTTGAGGAGTCTCTATATTGTTTTCCATAGTAGCTGCATCAGTTTACTGTGCACTAGACTTCCCTTATCTCTAGTCTTTTTTATAATAGCCATTCTAACAGGTGTGAGTCTCTATCTCATTGTAGCTTCGATTTGTATTTACCTGGTGGTTATTGACGTTGAGCACCTTTTCATGTCCCTGTTGGCTATTTTGTATGTTTTCTTTGGGAAAGTGTCTATTCAGTTCTTCTGCCCATTTTTAAATCAGATTACTTAGTTTGTTGTTATGAGTTCCTTATATAATTTGGATATTAACTGCTTATCTGATATATGGTTTGCAAATACTTTCTCCCATCCCCTACGTTCTGTATTTGTTCTGTTGGCAGAAGCCTTTTCTTTTGATGTAGTCCCACTTGTTTATTTTTGCTTTTGTTGCCTTTGCTTTTAGTTTCAAATATCTGTGTTCTTTTGTAGCTCACTGAGCCTCCTTTAAATGATTATTTTAAATTCATTGGCTTTCCATTATTTGCCTCTACCTCTTTAAAGTCAGTTACTGAAAAGTTTTTGTGTTTCTTTGGTGATGTCTTGATTTCTTGATTTGTGTGTGTTTTCTTTTAGCCCTGCAATGATGTCTGCATGTTGCCTCTTCTCAAGGTTATGGATTGGTTTTGGTGAGTAAACACTTCACCCAGAAGTGGGTACAAGGATGCTGGCTGGCCTACAGCAGTCATAACTCTGGTGCCTGAGACATGGGCAAATGCAGGGCAGCCATGGAGCCAGGGTCCAGAGTGCCTGCAGGTAAAGAGCAACACAGAGCTGGATCTGAATAGGTGTGGCTCCGGGCTCTAGCATGTTCAGTGTGTTTTGAGGGTCAGCCGTGGTCCGAGAATGGCCTTAGGGAGGCCACACAGCAGCGTTTTCTCTCCAGGGCATCTGCAACTGCAGTGATTATTGCTTACTGCAGTGACAAAAGTTTCCAGTGTCCTTTGAGGAGCAGGTCACTGGGGTTTGTGCCAATGAACACTATTAGGTTCTCCTCCGTGAAAGCTGTGAGGAGGATAGCTGCGAGGACTGGGGAGGTCCTCAGTGGCAAAGGTTGCCAGGTCCTCTACAGAGCAGACTACCGGGGCCAGGATGGCATCTGCTGTGTGGCTGATACTAACTGCACAACCCTCATCTTTGTTCCCAGCCACCTGCAGACATTTCAGCTGAGCTCATCTCCCAGTGACCCTTCTTGCTATCCTCCCTTTCTGGCCCCACTGTGCTGCTATAGGTTCGTAGTTGGACTCTTGAGCCCCCCAGCACTATTTTGGTTTATGGATAGGTACTTAATTGTTACTGTTTGCTATGGGGAAAGAAAGGCTGATATGTCCTACTCTGTCATATTGCTGACACCAACTATAAACTTTTTTGGTATTTTTTTTTCAACACAGTCTAATCTACTGACTGGTTAAGAAATTGTCTAGCCAAAAAAAAAAGTGAATTAATGACATCTTCCAATTGTTGTTGTTTCATTATCACTCTTTCTTCATTCATTTATTCAGCTAAACCTGTCCCAAGCTCTGTCCCCACTACCATGTCCTCTTTCTTCACTTGGAATTCTTTACAACTCTCCATCTGGTGGTCTCTGCCTGCTTCCAGTATTCCCCCTTCAAATCAAGCCTCCACAGAGCTCCAAGAGAGACCTGTCTAAAATATATGACTGAATATCCCACTTATGGCTCACATACCTCCCATGGCTTTCCTTCTCCTCACGAAGTTTTCTTAGAATAAAGTTTAAGCCCTTGAGGCTGGCACACAAAAGCATTTTGCCATCTCACTCTTGCTTTTCTGTCCAGCCTCATTTCTTCATCTTTCGCCTCATATTTTGGCTTCTATAGTCAGGAGAGTATCAGGTCTTTTTATGCCATTGCCCTTTATAATGTCCTAGTTGGAATCAACATGCAATGCTGTATGCAAACTCAGTCAAACATGAGAGTACATAAAAATTTTCATATATAGGTGAGTGAACTTCCAATATGTGCTGCTGCTTGCTAAAGCTGTAGTTATCTGAGTCTGATGTTTCCCATGAACCTTACTCCTGTCTATAAATCTTTTCCATAAAAAAGAAAGGCGCCTGGCTCTCAGCAAAGAGGTTAGCGTGAAATCAACAAGCTCATTAGGGATTTTGCCCATCTCTCCAGAACAGAGAACAAATTCCTACTGTTTGTCAGGTTTCTGTGAATTTGTAAAAACAAGTTTCCCAGACATTAATGTACAAAACTCAGAGGTAGTAGTAGAAAAAAAAAATCAGAGTACAAAAAGGCATTCAATTCTCTTGGAAACACTGTGCTTATTAAAGGCATAAACACTAGGTACAGAGAGTTCAGTAATCTTTTTCCTAAGGGCAATAATAGTTTTTACATTACAAAATCAAATGGCTGTTCTTTATTTGAGGGCTGGAAATAAAGTGCCAGTTTGGAGAGGAAACAAAGTGTAACCAAGTCAAACACTTGCATCTGAATGGAGGGTCAGTCCTTTTCCTTCTCAGTAGCCTTCATCCAAGTGTGCTTACAACATAACCAGCTTTTCCTTTTCCTTCTCCCAGTCACATATCTTTACCATTGATGGAGATTCTGGCATCATTATAGGAACCCATCAGCTCACTTAATCTTTGATTACTTTGGCCATTCCTGCGTGTCCTAAAGGGGAAGCCAGGACTCTGCACCCAACTTGGCACCATGGTGAGCCTTTCCCACAGAGCCATCGCCCTTCCATGTTCTCAAGACAATTGCAATATTACTAAACAGTAAGGTGAGACCTGACAATTACTTCCTCTGGAAAGAAAAGGGACGGGAATTAAACGGACCAGGCTTTGAGGTACTTTTTATCAGTGATCTCCCATAGAAATAATACTCAAAAGTAGTTATTTTTGAACGCAGTGGATTACTGCCACCCCATTGCAGCTCAGCATACCAAGCCCAGAGGGAAATGTGTTGCCTAAGCCCTTGCGTTAGCAAATGGCCAAACCAGGCTATAAACTCATTTTCAAAAGACATGTTCTTTCCCTTCCACTCCAACTGCTTCCCAGAAGAGGAGCATAGACCTATTGTGATGCAGTTAATTTCTAACAAACCAGAAATCTAAATATGGAAACTGATTTTCAGCAACTCCTGTGGCCACTTCACATCTTGAATAGTGAGGTGGATCACGCAGAGAGTAGGTGCCACATTTCATGGTTTTCATTTTTGTTCTGTAGAGGGCATTATTGCAATGATGCCGGCCTTCTAAATTCTAGGTTTGGGCTTTTTAAAACTCAGCGAATATCACTAGGACAAGTGGAGGCAGTGACAGGAAGATATTAAGATATAGAAAAGAGATTACCTTAAAAGCAAAACCGCCCCTGCTTTGCCATTGCACAATATCTTTAACCTCAGATGAAATCCTTCCTTTCAGCATGGCATTGTGATGAACAGTGAAAGACAAAGGAATTACCACGTATTATCTCTACTGTTGTTACAAGTTTGGACTGCAGTCCATAGTAGCATCTTTCATGAACTCAGCAACTACTGGTAAATTCAAAAGCCAATCTTTTATGGTGTCAAAGGTCAATATATCATTGATCTTTTGTTGTGGCTTAGATATCTCTCCCAAAATGGCTGTGTCCATTTTTTTTTTTTTTTTACTCAAAGTGTCCACCATGTATGCCATACAATGCAAAGAAATATCAAAACACATACACTGAGCTATATCTCTCAAACCAACCACTTCTTACATCTATACTAGTCTTACCATAATATAAACAAGCATCATCTCCCACCTACAACAGCCTTCTGAATGGACTCTGAATCTTTTAAAAATGGAAGTCAAACAATAGCATGCCTCTCCTTAAAACCTTTCAGTGAATGCCTATTGCAATTACAACAAAAATCAAGGGTTTACCGTGCCCTACAAAAACTGCTTGAGGTGACCCCTGACCTGCTCCACCCACACTACAACTTTATCCTACATGTTCCCTTTGCCTGGAGTGCTCTCACCCCAAGTCTTCACATGTCTGTGTTTCTCCTCCTTCACTCAGGTTCACCTGAAAGGTTATCTTCTCAGAGAGAACCTTCCTGAAGATTCCATCTTAAATAAAAATTAAGTTTCTACAGTATTTTTCTTTTTATATATTACTTTAAGCATTTATTGCTATATGAAACAACTTTAAAATTATTTAGTATGTATTTCTGTTACTGGAATGTCAGTCCCTTGAGAATAACAAACTTGTTTATTTACCTCTGATCCCAGGACCTAGGTAGAATCTGGTTCACCAGGGTGCTCAAGAAATTTACATATTTAAAATATACAATTTAAAGATATACTTTTTATATCAGTCATGTAGCCATCATCATAATTAATTTTATTTTGTTTTATTTATTTTGTAATATATTTTATTGATTTTTTACAGAGAGGAAGGGAGAGGGATAGAAAGTTAGAAACATCGATGAGAAACACTGATCAGCTGCCTCCTGCACACCTCCCACTGGGGATGTGCCCGCAACTAAGGTACATGCCCTTGACTGGAATCAAACCTGGGACCCTTCAGTCTGCAGGTTGACGCTCTATCCACTGAGCCAAACTGGTCAGGGCCATCATAATTAATTTTAGAACACCCCAAAAAGAAATTTAAATACTCATTTGCAGTCACTCGCCATTCTTCCTCCATCTCCAACCATAAACTTTAAAAACAAAAACGATGGTATGTCAAACTATGAAAATCAGTGTGGGCGGGGGGAGATAGAAATAAAGGAAGAAACAACTGTCAGGAAGGGGTAGGAAAACACAAGCAAAATCATATATGTATAAAGACAACAAATGGTTCATTCCAAATCATTATTTTAGCAAGAATCCTAGCGATACCAGCACTAATGTGGGCTCACTTCCCTAATTAATAGGCCTATTCTTATAAGGAGGGGGAACACAGAAATAGTAGTTAAAGAATTAAATATTATGACCAATTTAACACAACTTGTCAGAATATAATAGAAATGAAGTTGAGTTCCCATACTGTTGACCACAACTCTGTTGATTAAAGCCTCAGAATATTGCATGACTTAAAAAGTTGCTGAGACTGGAAAAATGTACAAGGTGAAAATTTTTTTTCTATAGCTCAAAAGGAGACCCTGTTCCTGATTTTCTGGGATGTTAAAGTGAATTCTACAACATTTTCCATTATATTAGCAGGAATATATACAATTCAAACATCTGCGAAGCCTTCTTGTTTTTACCCCGTCTTCTCCCACATCTGATAAAGGTCACTCTGGGACAAAGGGTCACAGAATATTGTTCTGGCATCTTGACCTTCCACCCTCACATGTTTAGGAAACACATTGAAATTAATGTTAGCCCGCCCAAGTTGAAAGTTATGACTCAAATTTTGCCAGCTGCAATCAAACTCTTCATCTAAACTTTTACACCTTTCAAGACCACAGGAGTAACTCTTTGGAGATAAGACAAAATAAAACACCTAAAAACAAAACTTCCATAAGTCAGACTTTTTCAAGTTTTGACATAATTGCCACTGGCTCAAAAGGAAGTGAAATTTATGAGTAGCTGAAAAAAAATCTACACAATGCATGTAGAAATGCATGTAAGTACCAATTGTAAAGGAGAACTGCCTAAAGACTGTGTTGCTAGGTGGTTGATAAATAAAAACAAACAAGGTTAACTGAAGAGAAACCGAGTCTGAACATGACTTCTTGGACAGGGAAATCCATAAAATGCTGGTTAGTGAGGTAAGAAGAATGAGATTAAACATGCAAGGTTTACTTGCTTTTTTTTTTTAAGAAGTAATTACACAAAGACAGGTGCAGTGAGAAGTCACTGGTGTAGAAAATGGGAGAGTAGGCAGATGAGAGGAAGTTTGTTTTCAAGGTGGGGATAAAAGGATTGAGCCAGTGACACAATCCTCCATGTTTTTGTTCCTCCGCAGTTTGCTCTGTGGAATGGCCTCAGGGCCTTGGTACACAAACCAGCTCTTTGTAGAAAAACTGTACTTTGGAGATCATACCAGATTTTTCTCAGCTTCCTACCAGGTGCCAAGACGACAGCTCTGTGAATAAACAACAGGTTGCTTGGGTTACTCCATGCAAATATGAAGATTCATACCGGTATGCAGTGATGCTGCTTTAAAAGCTCTCCATTGGCTGCAGGGAGAAACCAATTCCCAAGGCAGTCTGGTATTCAAGACCTTCCCTAATCACACCCAAGGTAACTTCTATTGCTCCTTGATGCAGACTAATTGCTCCATCTGTCCTAACTAGTGGGTTCACTATCACCTCCCCCAATCTCAGGACACACACTGCGTTTGCCCATCTGGAATGCCTGCCTTGAACCTCTCCATCTTTCCAAATCTATCCTTTAAAAATGTCTCAAGTCCCACCTCCTTCATGAAAATTTCCAGCTCACTAAAACCTAAAGAAATCTAATCTCTAGTGGATATTGTCTGTGGTCTGAAGGATACAGCATACCTGTACAGTTAGTGTTGTTATGTGTTTTATTTGTCCAAACTAACTACAAACTCCCTAAAGACAGGAACTATGAATCATTCATTCATGGTTTTACACCTTCACATAGAGAGGGCCCAACACATAGTCAATGTTCAATAAATAGTTGTTGAGAGTTTTATGTAGAATGAAGAGACAGACAGTACTATCACAAATGCATTGCAGTGGCTGAAGTAGTCTCAGTTATAGCAGGAAGCAGTCCTTCACACAGACATTCAGTGAGTCAGGCTGATGCAGCTCTGCTGTCTTCAACAAATGGCTCCCAGGGCTAGTTTAATGGCATCCTCCCCAGCCGGTAGGAAGAGAGGGAAAAGAGATCCAGTGCCAGAGATGTTCCCTAGGATATGAGTGAGAAGTTGCACACATACATTTTGAGCACATTTATTTGCCTAAAACCTACCTGCCGAGGAAGCTGCGACCTGTAGTCCTGAGCTAGGCATCCACGTTTTAGAGGATGTTATCAGGGAAGGAAGAGAGGAGAGGTTTCCGTGGACCAGTAGTATCCTAGATACAGGCAGTCTGGGCATCTTTCCCATAAGCACAGCTAGTGAACATTTTTATCTAATGACAAAGAGTGTCCTCTATGCTGAAATCAGGCTTTCTATGAAATGTCAACCTCTCGTAATCCAAGGATGACGCTCAGCTCTCCCTGCCCAGATCTTGCCACGGGTGGCCAGGAACCACATGTTGGAATGATACACCAAGCAGAAGGAGCTCTTCCTCTCTCCACTTTCTAAGTAGAGGAGGAAACTTTTGTCCCCTAACCTCTCCATTGTGAGCCCAAATGAAAATGGCTCCTGCCCACCAACTCAGATCCCATCGGCTATCTCATCTAGGGTCTGAGACAAGTGAGGCCTCCCCTGGCTGCTGACTGTCAAAGAGACAGAAAAGTCTTGTGCCTTTCACTTTACTTTGTGTCCCCAGAGCCACACTTGCCTACTAAGCTTGGTAATCAATGTGCCCAGGCCACCAGCTCCTGCTCACTTACAGGTATTTAGAGGCTATCCCTGTAAATACATAAATACATAATTTAATTCAATTTGAAAGCATGGATTGATCACACATAATAAGCAACACACTATGTAGATACTGAGATTTTCAAAAGCCACAATTCCTGCCCTGAAGTTGTTTAGCATCCCCTAAAGGAGAAAGATATGAGCAAATAGCTCTATTACAAAACTCAATTGGCCAACTCTCACCAGAGATACAAACAAATGCTGTGAGACTGTGGCCAAAAGAGTAATCAATTCTAACTAGATGGCTAGGGAAGATGCCAAAACATGTTTAGATAAAAAGGCTTCCTGAGGCAGGTGGTACTTGAACAGAGCCTCCAGGGATGAGTAGAATTTTACCAAGTGACAGAGAAAGAAAGTGACATTCCGGTGGAGGATGGCCAGGGCTGGGATGAAGGGTGCGAGGAGATCTGGGTGTGAAGTAGGTATGGCAGGAATGGCTCTGAGGGCATGCAAACCTGGTCCTTTGGGACTAGCAATGTCCAGGGATTGTGGAGGAGTGCAGCAACTTGATCTATTCCAGGTAGAAGGAGGACAGTTCTGCTGATGGTGGGTAGAATGGTGAGGTAGAGAGGAAGGAAGACCAGTGGACACTCATACTAACATTTACTTGGCATGCTCCTGTTTAAAAGGAAAGTCTTATCATGACTTCCATATTACAGATGGGTAATGACAGCAGTCACACACTAAGTGCAAAGGCAGGATTTGACCCAAATACGTTCTAACTGCAGAGCCTGAGTGCTCTGCCAGGGTAACCATCTTCTCTAATAAAAGCATAATATTGAAATTGACCATTTCTTCGAGATGCCTAAGCCATGTCCACCAGCCAATCAGAGCGACTGTATGCAAATTAGCCCAGCCAAGATGGTGGAGGCCGGAGCCCAGGAGAAGCTGCAGAACTTGGCCCAGCAGGGCAGACTGAAGACCTCTGCCCCAGGGTCCAGGCAGCAGCCAAGGGTGGGAGCAGCCAGCCGGCCCCGAGGCTGCGGCCTGGATCCATCGTGGGGTGGGAGAAGCTAACCCACACTACGGTCCAGGGGAGACAGAAGCTGTGCCATTGGCAGGTCCCTGAATGGAGGGGTGGATGGTCCAGAGGTAGAGGTGCTCCTGCTTTGCAGCTGCAGTGCCAGGGCTGCATGGGCAGCTGCCACCTGGCTGGGGCTGAGCCCTGAGCTAGGGGTTAATGCCCCCTCTCCATGAGGGAAGGAGGAGGGCTCCCTCTCTCTCACACACACCACCTTCTGGGCCCACTCTCTCGCTGGCTCCATTTTCTCTGCCACAGAGGCAGGGGTCTCCTGTGAGAGGCCCCAGTCTCCCTTCAGAGCTGGGGTGAACCCATGGGAGCCAGGAGATGGAGAGATGGGCAGGAGGCAGGCAGAGGGAGCAGCAGCCAGGGAGAGTTTGGGAGGAAGTAACCAGGTGGGGGAGGGGTGGAACAGGATGGAGGGAAGAAATTTATAAAAGAGTCAGTGGACAGCAGAGTTAAAAAAAAAAGAGGATGTATGAGTGAACTGTAGGGCCTATAATGAAAACCAAGTATAGTTGTATACTGGGGACAGATTTTAAAAGAAGCCAGAAAAGAAAAAAAAGATAAATGAGAGTGGATAATTAGGCAGGTAGATAGATAGGTATTAAAACAGTGGCAGTAAGTAGAGAAGAATGTATGGCAAAGGTAGGATGAGAGAAAAAGCGGGAGGGAAGAAAAGTTATAAAAAGGGAGCTGATAGAGCTTAAAAGGAGAATGGGAAGAAGGTAGGAATGAGGGAGGGAGCAAAGCAGGTCAGAGGGAGGAAGTAAAGAAAAATATTAAGGTGGGAAGGAAGGAAAAGGGGAGGGTGGGCAGGGGTAAAGATAAAGGAAAGAAGGAATGTGGGAAGGGAAGGAGGGTAGTAGAAAAATGGGAAGAATGATGATGGAACAGAAGTAGGAAATAAGGAGGAAAGGAGTTTATAAATGATGAGTCAATAGGAAAAGTGTTACATAAAGGAGAAAAATTGTGTGAGAGGAAGAAGCCAATAAGGAAGTCAAATACAATTGTGTGTGAAGGGGATAAGATTAAAAAAAAGAAAGCTAATAGGGGTGACCAGGCCAGCAGGGGAGGGTAGTTAGGGAGATCAGGCAGGCAGGCAGGCAGAGTGGTTAGGGCAGGCAGGCAGGTTAGTGGTTAAGAACCAGAGATCCTGGATTGTGAGAGTCCCCAAGAACTCCATATTGGAGAGGGTGCAGGTCAGGCTGAGGACCACCCCTCTCGCCCCCTTGCACGAATTTCATGCACCAGGTCCCTAGTTGCACTATAATCCTGTGGGCATGGTGGTGGTCCAGCTTAGAGATGGGGGTGGGGAGGAGGGAAACTGCATGAGAGCAGGGGTTGTGGAGGGAGAGCACTGAATGGAGTTGCCATTGAGGGATCAAAAGAGACTCAGGACTGTGATGTGAAGGAACATGAGACTGGAAGTGGGGGGAGGATAATAAACTCTGCTTAGACCTATGGAGCCCCGAGTGGCTTAAAAAGAAAACTACAGGAACCACAAAGGAGCCCTGAGAGAGTTGGGGGCCTGGGATGAAGGGAAAGCTAACACAGAGTGGCAAGTCTTGGCATTTGGATTTGTTGACACTGTGCACAAGAAAATCAACAAACAAAGCAAGAAAGCAAGCAGCTGCTAGGGAGAGTTCTAATCAACTGATTTGGAAGGAAAATTGAACTGGATAGGCTGGACTGTGTTATACTGATAATAGTAAATTCTTTTGGCCAAACCGAACCTGGTCCAACTTTAAAGGTATGCTATGTATTATCGCTTTGCGTACCAAAATATCCGTATATCTTGGGAAAGTATAAAAAATGATGTTTTTCCTTTCAAACAGTGGAATGTAAAGTACCCACCAAATCCTCCTGCGTGGCGCCTGGGTAAATATATTCCTTGTTATTTCGTTTAAGCTGCTAAATATCTATTCGAGTAAAATTATGGGCTCTTTGCATGCGGAGTTTCCACTTGCAGCTTCCTGAGTAGCAAGCAATGAATGTGATTCGGAGCCCTCCGTTTTGTAAGGCACATCTGCTTCAGGATGCTGATTGCCAAGCAAGTGGCCAGCGGTCCCTTAGGGAAACTGCTTCCTCTGTGTACTAAACCAGAGAGACTCACAGAACCAAAAAGGTAGCTCAGGTCTTGGGCAGAAATGATGACACACTGAAGCCATTCACTGTCAGGCTTTCTTTGGAAAATCTGAAAACACTGGCAGTTCAAATTCTCTAAAGCACATCACTCCGTGACCTTCACTCTGACCCACAGATTGCTCTCTCCAGAAGTGATCCACCCACCTCACAAAACCAGGATGACTCCTTTCTCCGAAGGCTCTTTCCACTCGCCTCCAGTGTGTATTTCAAGTTTTCCAGGTGAGCCACCTGTGGCCTTTGCTACGCACTGAATGGAAGTGGAGGCTGGGGGTATATGTAAGTCACATGCTTTAGAAAAATAGGAAAACAACCATTCCCTTTACTCAGCTGTACTAACTTTTTCACCGCATACAATGAACAAATACAAGACATTAAGATCAGCAGCTTTATCAAAGCACAAAGCTGTCAGGTTATGGGGGAGGATATTTGCCAAAGCAGAATACATACCCTTTTAGTATAAAAACTAGAATATGAATTAAGCTATCACTCAAAAAGAGCTGAATGCATCTGAAACCAAAGTACACTGTCAGCCACCTCCACTTGCTCTGGGCGCTGATGCCTCGATTAGCTATGCAAGAAGCTACCTGCTATTTTAGAATTATATGAAGTCACCTCAGGGTATCTACAAGCTTCTCACGCACAAGATACTAACTTTTTTTCTCCTCCTTCTTGGCTTAGAGCACAGTTGTTGCTGCATCCAGGTAAGTACTATATCATGGCTTGTTATTGCAGAAGCTGTCATTAAGGAAGCTTGCCTTCTCACAGAAGAATCAGTCTGCAAACAATAATGGTTTGTTGCTAAACCCCCTCAGACTAAAAGACCTCTAGCATTTATTTTTCCGGTAGTAAGTATTCCCCTAAAAGATTAGGGAACTCAAAGTTTAATTTCTAAAGAGAATTTTTTTGTTGTTGTTAATAATAGAGAACATTCTGCCATCTAATTTCTTTTTCTCCTTCTTCTTCTTCTTCTCCTTCTTCTTCTTCTTCTTCTTCTTCTTCTTCTTCTTCTTCTTCTTCTTCTTCTTCTTCTTCTTCTCTTCTTCTTCTGTTCTTCTTCTCCTCCTCCTCCTCCTTTTCCTTCTCTTTCTTTTAAATAAATAACCTTCTCTCCTGAAATAGTAACTGACTTTTAGGACCAAAAGAATAGCTCACATGATCAGTATCTAACCAACAAAGCTGCCAGTGTACATAGTATTACAAGTACCGTGCCGTGTAACATGTTCCTACCTGAGGTACATAGATCCTGTTTTGATACTGGACTACTTAGAAAACATTTTTAAATGAAAACGTGATCATGAAAGTGAGAGACTGACAGCTCAATCTTCAAAAGCCAAGGTTAATAAGGGCCTTTGTATACTTTCCCAAATAAATACATTAACACAGTTAACCTTGACCTGCAATGCCCTTAATCTTTCAGCCCCAAGCTTCTCCTTGGGAAGGGCGTAGTGATTCTGCCAAAGGAGCTGTGGCCACAGAGAGTGCTGAGCACTCACTATGGTTTAGACCGAAACCACCTTAATCACTCACCTCTCATCTTGCCAGATTTTCTGAGTGTAACTATTCAAACTGTTCTTAGCTTTCTCAGGCTTAATCTTCTCCACAAAACTTGAGTATTTCACATAAAGGAGGGCAGCACTACATTTCTGCTGTTGCCGTTCTCTTAGGTTAGAGGCATTTCCCAGCTCTAATGCCTGATACCACCATAAAAAAAATAAAGAGTACTGCTCTGACTCTGCGTGCCCACCTGCTCTAAACTCAGACTATGATCCTTGCAATTGGCCTCTGTGCTCGCTCCCCACTGGTGTCAGCAGGCACGGCCTGTAAGTCTAATCTCCCCTAAGGCCTTAATAAAATGTCATTTACCGCACATGCAATCATTAAGCATGCATTTTATATTTCCAGGTGCAAAAATTTGTCATGCAAATCTCTTTGACCTGAAGTAACCAAATGCACCTTAGAAACAAGAGTCTCCTGCTTACTCACAGCAAGTCCATCAACCTCATCTCATTCTCCCCCACTCCAAACTGGCGTGGCTTAATTAGACATATCTGAAACCAAGCCTACCTTCTCAAGGCCTATGATGGAAGCACCATGGCTCTGCAATAGGATTAGCTTTTGTCTTTGTGGTTTATACAAGTGTAAAGGAGGTGACTAAAATCCACACCTGGGACGTGAAGACTCTATGGTTACTTAATGATTCTGACCTAGGTGGTTCTGATCACATCGGCTGTAAAAAAAAAAAAAAGAAAGAAAAAAGAATATGAAGTAGTTATTTCACAACTAAGTCATATGCTAAAGCACAACTCTGATATCAACACTTCCAGCTGATTAATGAAAGTTTGAAGGAGGGAGAGGAGAAACTGGAGACTCTCCCACCGTGAAGCTGCTGCTCTGGGCATGGCCAATGGACCAGCACGGGACAGGAAGTTGAGTGTCCCAGAAAGATTACACAATGACAACCCTTGACCTTCTATTCCCAGCCAGACAGCAATTAGTTCTCCACAGCATCCAGGAAAATGTGAGGGCACTTTTCTATTGCTAGTGCTAAGGCTGAGAAGCCATCAGTGGAAGGTCCGTAAGTACTTCCTCTATTAATGTTATCTCAGTTCCATGGAACAATAGGTGAATGTGTTTGAAAGGCTCCCCTTGTCCCTGGAATCGAAGAGAACACTTTGCCATTGGCTAATTGCTTATTTATTCATTCAACAAATGTTTACTCACAGTATTCTAAGTTCTTGGGTGCATGCATCGTTACACTGGAAACACACTACAGCAGGAAACCCTAGTTAAATAAATGCTAGTTTCCTCCTTTCTTCTTTCTGGGTAAATATATTCTCAGTGAAAACAATAAACTGACAAGCAGTACTTTCAAGACTGCCTTTAACTAAATTTAAGCTATAAAATATGAAGGTTATGGGAAGCTCCAGAGTGCTGATTCCCCTTTCAAATTACCTCATTTCTAAGTGGATAAGATACTGATAAACAGAATTAAGGTAAGACAGCCTTCCATAAAGTTCATTGTACTACCTGAAGTTTCCTTACACATAATCTCTTAACACATACTATCATTACATTTAAAAACAAACTATAACAAATATGTTTCTGTTTGGTCTTTAGAACTAATCTGGCACATATAAATTTCTTCCTCCTCCCCAAACCCCGTCATAATGTAAAGAGTGACATAGATTTGATCAGTAGTATTTTATTACAAAATCAACCGGTAATAATTACCTAGGTGACTCATAATGAAGTGTTCTTAGCCTATCTAAAAAGGAAGAAAAGTTCATTACAGTTCAGGTGTACAAAGCACAAATCTAAGAGCCAAGATTTTTAAAAATTGCCTAATTCCATGGAGTATACATTCCCTTAAAAACTGATTCTCACCAAGACTTTTGTTTGCACAACTTAAATTAGTCATGTGAAGGGAGCAGATTAGTTACAGAACAGGAATCATGCCATTCTCTTCTGTTTACGACAGCCAACAGGGGTTGAGTTACAAGAGTTTATTATTTCTGAAGATATACTTTAGAAACAGGAATATAAACAAAAACATAAACACATAAACGCAAACGTGAAATTCTCAAAGTGAACACAGCCTAGAACCAAGGACCCTCGGAAGGGTCTCTGAGGAGTGAGACTTATGTCAGTCTTCATGAGGTCTCTCTCCCCACAGCAGCCTCTGACATACGATGTCACTTCCCTCGCTCAAACCAAGTGATAGGCGAATAAAAGTAAAAGCCGATAGGCGAATAAAGGGTCATTAGGTAAACACATGCTAGAAGAAGTCCTTTCTGAAGTGGATCGAGTATCTTTAATCCTGTATTCTGACCTCCAGATGATTTATGGCTCTTATTTTCTTTCTCTCTTTCCTTGTAAGCCTTGCCAAAGTAGACTTTAACTCTGCCTTGAAGCATGCAAACACAGAGTTCCATCTTCCTTGATGAGTCAGATTCTTGCCAAGTGAAAGCTTTAATGACAAAATTATGCTCTGAAGGAAGGACAAGGTGATCATCTAAAAGACTGAGGGGGGGAAAAACACACAAAACAACAATGAGTGTTCTTTGACTGTTAGAGTTTAGAAAATTAAGAGGTAAGCCACGATCTTTCCCTCCACACCGCATTACTGCCCCCCATCCTGCCCCAACTCTGGCTCGGCTATAACAGAATAAATTGCATATATGTTAAGGCTGATTTGATTCATTTGGGGAAGGGCATTAGATACCCTTCCTCATCATCCTTTGGTTCTGCTTTACTTTAAATGACAAGGAACTGTCTGCCTGCATTCTCTAATCTCCCTCCCTCAATCATAAAAGGATTATCCTCCTGTCAAATCGTGGGGTGGCCGACATGCGCCTCCAGCACCCAGTCACATTCATCTGTGAGTTCTCCATCCCTCCCTCCCCTAGCTTCGCAGAGTCTCTCAGGCACCCTCCAGTTAGGCCATGGATATAATAAGCAAGTGTGTTCTAAACTGCAAGAGACCTTCCTTTTCCCATTCCTCTCATGCCTTCATTTACAAGAGGAAGCTTCCAAATTCCTCTCTCTACCCCAGGTATTTACCCTGCAAAGCTACAGATGAAGCAGTTTACTGGACATTTCCACAGGCATATTCAACATTAGCTTCCCTTATACACTTCCCCTGTGTAATGACTAGTGCAGCAGCCTACCTTCCCACTACCACTTCAACAGCCAGAGAGTTGCACTACGCCCTATTTTTTCCTTCACTACAACAGTAGTTTTCAATTTTTATCCTACCTCTAATTCAATTTCATCAACAAATGTTCTTGGAGTGCCTGCTGTGTGCCAGGAATTGTTCTTGTCTCTTGGGATTTACCAACAAGGAAAATGGGGAAAATTTCTGTCCTCCTGGAGTTTATTTATATTTGAGTTTTTGGAGACCAGACTGTTAACAGTAATGGTGATGATAATGATGATGATGATGATGACAATGATGATAAATAAATAAATAAATAAATAAATAAATAAATAACAACAGTCTCTTAGCAGATGAAAAGTACAATGGAAAGAAAATTAAGTAGAACAGAGCAAAAAGGATGGGGAATGCAAGTACATACAGATGAACAGTGGGCAGTGGGGGGTGACATTTTTAAGGAAGAGAGCAAGTAAGGCTCCTCGAGACATGGTATTCAAATATGAAGGCATCAGCCATAATGTTAAAGGGAAGAGCCAGTGCACAGGTTCTATAAGGGAATGTTTCTACTATGTTCAGGAGAGAGCAAGGAGGCCAATGTGGCTGCAGCCAGTGAAAGAGTGGAGAGGGGTGCCAGAGGACATCAGAGGGGAACCTGGACAGACAGTAGGAGCTCTTCTTACACCAATGTAAGAACTATGGCCTTTACCTATGTCTAATGGGAAAGAATTATAGGGTTTCATTTTTTACTTATAAAAGAATCATTCTGGCTACTGCATTGAGAACCAACTGGCAGAACAAGAATAGAAGCAAAAAGACAAATTAAGAAGTTCTTACAATAATCTAAGTGATTAATAATATCCTAAATTAAAGTGGTTTCAATAAAGATTATAAGATGTCACCAAATTCTACATAAATTTGAGGGGGGGGGCCAACAATTTTTCTTTTCTTTTTTTGTCTTGTTTTCCTTTTGAAATAATTTTAGACTTACAGAAACGTTACAAAAAATATATAGCTTTCATATAACGGCCACCAGCTTCCCCAAATTTTAACAACTTATATGAACTGTTGTGTAATGTTTAAACCCAAGAAATTAACAATGATCCAATGCCATTAACTACATTACAAATTTTATTAGACCTTCTCTATCCTCTCACCCCCCACCCCGAATGTTTATTTTTTGTTTCAGGATCCCAGTTGCATTTAGTTGTTTCTCCTTAGTTTTTCTGTTTCATGACAATGGCACTTTTGATGAGTAATGATTTTGTAGAATATCCCAAAATTTAAATCTGATATTTTCTTGTGATTAGCTTGTATTTTGTCAAGAACACCACAAAAATTATATGTGTTGTCTCCATGCATCATATCAGAATATATATGATTCCAATAAGTCTTATTATCTGGTGGTGTTAATCTCCACTGCGATTTCTAGACAGATTGAAATGTGTGAATACGAGAATGAGAGAAGTCATGAAGGACTCTATGTTCTAAACTACTGTAAGGATGGGGTTATCAACAGGGATAGATGAAGCAGGTTTAGGGGAAGATGAGCGCTCAACTTTGAACATGTTAAATTTGAGGAACCTATGATATATCCAAGGGGAGGTTTCACTTAGGCAATTGGATATATAAGTTTAGAGTTTGAGAAAGAGGTTAGGCTAGAGAAATAAATTTAGAAATTGCCAGCCTATGGATGGTTTTCATAGCTTTAAAATTAAATTAGTTCGCTGAGGGAAAAAGTAAAATAGAAAAGTGAAAAATAAGGACAGAGCTCGGGGACATTTCAACATCAGGAACTTAGTGAGAAAAGGAGGAACTTACAAAAGATATTAAAAAATACGTAGTGAAATACCAGGAAGCCTTCTTGATTCATTTTTATTCTCCTCTCTCCACTTTTATGCTCTTGGCCTTAATTTAGGCCAGGTATACCACCTTGGGATTAAGTTTTCATATGAAAAATAAGGTTTAAAATAGCTTCTAATTTATGTTTTATATGAGAATTAGGTGAGCCAATACCTGCAAGGTAATTTACACAGTGTCTCAGACATGAAAAATGCTAGCAATTATGGGCATTATTACTTTTTTCTGTCTCATTCAGCAGACTATGAACATCTTAATAGCTGAGAAAGTTTTGTTTTATCTTACTCTACTACCTAGTACAGCATTAGCACATTAAGAGCCATAAATGATTCTTGAATAGAGAAAGGAAGAAGAAAATTTCCAGGGCACTGCTTAACTGAAAAGAGCAAATTCTTATGAAATTCCAAACATAATGACACTTAGGAGAAAAGCAGATTTTGCCAGAGGCCTCTCCCTAATGCCTTTGAAAGCGTCCTGCCTGGGTGACCAACTTGGTGTCGATATTTACACTTTGTATCTTGAGTGGAGAAGAGCTGTGACAGGCTCAGGCTGAACCCTTGTCTGGAACTTCCCCTCGCTGCAGTTATCTTCTCAGGGTTCATGGGCCAAATTAGTCTCTCCCAATGACAACCTTCTCAAGAGTGGCACTTAACACCTACCCAGTTCGGCTCAGTGATTAAGTGACAACCCGTGAACCAGGAGGTTACCAGCTCGATTCCCTGTCAGGGCACAAGCCCTGGTGGTAGGCTGGATCCCCAGTAGAGAGCATACAGAAAGCAGCCAATTGATGTGTTTCTCTCCTCATAGATGTTTCTACCTCTCTATCCCTCTCTCTTCCTCTCTTTCTAAAATCAATAAAAACATATTTTTTAAAAAAGAGTGGCATGATTTACCTTGGACAAGTTAATTAATCCTTTTTTACTTTAGTGGTTATATTTGTAAAAATAAGGATGCTGCCTCTTTTATTAGAATGCAGTTACTAAACAAGACTATCACTTAAGGCCCTTTCATAATAGTTGACAAAGTGATGAGAAATATAACTCAGTATTATGTTATTGTTCTATACTTGATGGTTAAATGGGCAGGTAGAGGGAGTGCATGCTTACTTAAAATTCCATATATGAGGTACTATCCAGTGTTATAGTATTAAATCTCTTTGTAATTTCATGGAGTGGATATTCATATTAGCAAAAACTTAATTTATATAACAATGATAGGGACTCAACTTCTTCTGATTCAAATGAGTGTAGTTTTCCCACTGCACCATACTGAATAAATAAGGTCAAGAATCTACCATGAGGAGAAGAGAGAAAAAGTGCTCAGGTGAACTTTGGGTGGAAAAAGCCATGAGACTCTATGTGTTTGCCATCTGGAGGGAATCTTAGCCGGTTCTACTACGATATTATTTTAAGTTTCCAGTTTGGCACTCTAAGTTAAAGGAAAACTTCAACTCGATCATTAAAATCAGGCATTTATACAATATATACCTACAATTTTTTCCCTAAGGTCGATGTTACAAATTTGCTTGTTTTCAGTCTTTTCTCCTTTATTAACATTTTAACTCCCTCATGTGTGGGAGTAAAAAGAAAGACAGACAAAATCAATGACATCAATGTTCAGTTTCCTATATAGGAAGCAGTAGAATTAGAACCCAACTAGTAAGAACCATTCTTAGTGATTAATTTGGTTTTGACACTTACAGAGAAAAGAGCTTACTAGAAAACAAGTATATATATCAGAGATTAACCTCTACATAAAAAAGGCACTTTCTAGAGTAAATCTCACTCTATATGCATTCAGCGTTCAATTAGCTATATCTTCTATGCCTACAAGTACTTGGCGGCACTGTGAGAATTCTTATATTTAAACATGACCTGGGGGCACTGCAAGATAATCATTAAATGTATTCACTAAACTGTACTTACTAGGGCAGAAAATTGGAATAGCATACTTCAGAAAGATTATTTTAAACAAAGGTTGAAATTTAAAAATGGTTTCCTAGTTAATCCTCAGTTAATTAAAAAAAATTTTACTCTATCACACCATTGCAGCTTGTGGCAGAAGATAACATAAAATGAAAAACATTTGTCTCCATATGATTCATTTTAGCAAACATTCATTCAGTGCCAGGTATTTTGTTGGTTTCCAGCAGTATATGAAAATAAGTATGAAAAAAACCCTTCCATTTAGAACAGGGTTAGCAATCTAAAGCCCACAGACCAAGCCTGTGTTTGTATGGTCCACTAGCTAAGAATAGTTCTTACCTTTTTTTTTTAAGAGTTGGGAGGGAAATCAAAAGAAAAATATTTTGTGACATGAAGCTTATATGAAATTCAAATTTATGTCCATAAATAAAGTTTTATAGGAACATAGCCACACGCATGTCTTTGCATTTTATCTATGGAAGCTTTCACACTGAGATGGTTAAGTTGAGTAGTTGACACAGAGACCATTTGGCCTGCAAATCTGTCTACAGGAAAAGTTTGCCAACTCCTGCTTGAAAAACTCAGTCTCTAGTGGGGCAGCGGTACACATCAGCACTTAGTTTTCATTAGTGCTATGACAGAAGTATAATAATAGAGGAAAAGTTATTCCTTTTAACTATGGAAGTCTGAATTTCATGAGTCTATTTAATGAGAATGGAGGCAATGAAGGTGATTCTAAGTAAGGACATGGAGGATGGGAGCATAACATAGCAACACAGAATAACAAACTCCTATTATGTCTGGGAGAAGTTCTGTAAGGAGTATAGAAGGAAGTGGAAGATAGATGAGCCTACGAAAGTATGTGAAATCAGATTAGGGTTCCTGATCCATTCAAAGATTAGGTGTCATCTACAGAAGGTCATCAAAGAAGAAGTACTTGATCAGATCTGAGTTTTAAACAGATAAATCTAGCAGAAGGGTGGGGACTGAAGCAGAAAGGAGAGAATAAAGGCAGAGAAACCACACAAGGGGTATTGCAACAGTCCAGGTTAGAAATGATAATCTGATTTAAGACAATCTGTCACAGGAGGGTGGAGTGTAGTGAGTCCAGGACAAAAGTATTTCAGATCAACTGAATTGGTGGAGTACTGGTATTTTAAAAGAGAGAGAAAAAGGTCAAGGTGACTTAATACTTGACTGAATTTCTGAACTGAGAAAAAATATTATCCAAATATGAGTGCTTTGTCTCTTTCATTGCTCTACTCCAGGATGAAAACAAGGACTGACTCTTTGTACACAGTATTTGCTGAATGAATAAATCAATGAATGTCACAAAGTAAGATAGGAAACCAAGAAAAGTAGCTTTGATAGAAATGATTGGAGCTTTCTCATATATCCTTTCAGTGAGAATAAGATAACAAGCTCTATTGTGGATAAACCAGTCTTGAGGTGCCTGAGGACATCTGGGTAGAGTGGTCAGTAAAGCATTTTGTAATATAGGCTCAATGCTTAGCTGCAAGACCCTGATGACCTTGAAGGTCAGGATCTTAGAGGCCCTTGATGAATCCATGGAGTAGATAAGAGTACTGTTCCAGTTAACTTGATTTTTTATTTATTTATTTTTAATTTATTTGTATTGATTTCAGAGAGGAAGAGAGAGGGAGACAGAGATAGAAACATCAATGATGAGAGAGAATCATCGAATAGTTGCCTCCTACATGCCCTATACTGGGGATTGAGGTTGCAGCCCAGGTATGTGCCCTTGACCAAAATTGAACTCAGGACCCTTCAGTCCACAGGCTGATGCTCTATCCACTGAGCAAACCAGCTAAGGCAATTAGTTAACTTGATTTTAAAAGACTATACCTGGATACTTTTTCTCTTGTTAAACTATAAAATAATCCTGTTTAATTGAATAGGCACTGCATATCTTCACAGCCTGGGTTCCTTTTACCATAAAAAGATTTAGCAACCACCTTGCTGTTACATTTTCAAAGTCATAAATAAATTAGGTAAGAAGGAAAGAAATAAGGATATTAACTATATTCTAAAACATCTTGAAATGATTTTATGTCTTTCCCACTAAAATAAAGCAAAATTGTAGTTATCTTAGTATTCTAAAATAACACCAATGTCAAATTTTAAATTAAATTAAGAAAATGAAGTGAATATAGGGCATGACATCTAAATTTGTTTAAATATGTTAAGAACTCAGCAAACAGAAACAAACAAAAATACTTGATCACATTGCAACTGTATATACAAAGACTTGTTACATCTTACTGTTACTGGAAAGTGAAGCAGAACTCCACTAGCCCAGGGCCAAGTTGGTTGGGTGTGGGTCACCAGTAAAATGAAATCACAAGGTAGAAAAGACAGATAAGATTTGTTTTCTTCTCCCACTGTGTGACAATTGGAGTGTTTGAGAAACACAGCATTATGATAATTAAAACATATTTTGATACTGCTGAACTTCTAGTTTTTAATCCAATAGTGTATCTTGTACATTTTCAAGATAATGGGACTATTTGATGCATTTTCTGAACTTACTTGACCACAAAATAATGTTATTCAAAGTATCTAATAGAACTAGTCTACCATAGCACTCATTTTAGGAAACAATATCTAATTATCTCCAAGAGTTACACATCTCCTTGTAGACAATTTCACCTACTGCCATCTTTTAATAACCACTTATTTGCTAATGATAAAGAAATCTGTATCTCTAGTCAAATTCTTTTTCTCTTGAACTCAGTCATGTTTCTTGTGGACATCACCATTTAAATGTCCTGCAAGCACGGAAAAAAATCTAGATGTCGAAAACTGAAATCAGCATTTTCATCTATGCTTCTCCCCACCTCACATACAAATTCACATATAGTGTTCTCCTGAGTACTCACAGTCTCAGGAAACAAGACTCTTATATGTTCAGTTGCTTAAAGAAGAAGGCTGGGAGAAATCTTTAAGTTATTTTTCTTCCTCATCACTGATACCCTTCCACAAAAGCCTGATGTGATGATCTATGCAATATCTCTTAATTCAAGTTCCTTCTCACAAGCCCTACCATCCTGACTCAAGTAATGGCCTATCACATTTCTAGTCTTGCTGCCTTCCAGCAAGACTATGTCACTCTTCATGACATAGACAGAGGTTACACAGATTTATACAAGTGCCAAAATGCATGGCTCTGAAACACTCAAGATGTGTGCATCCCATTTAATGTAAATTGTACTTCGATAAATATAAATGTTTAAGTGGCTCGTTACCAAGCAATTCACGTATATATATTTACTGATTTCAGAGAAGAAGGGAGAAGAAATAGAAACATCAAAGATGAGAGAGAATCATTGATCAGCTGCCTCCTGCACAACCCACACTGATGATCGAGCCCACAACCAAGGCATGTCCCCTGACCAAAATCAAACCATGACCTTCAGGTTCATAGGTCGACACTCAACCACACCATCTGGGCTCAGGTACCTTTAAATAAGAGAAAATAAGTTAGTTACTGATTCTTTCATGTAAATCATTGCTGAGATGATCATTTTGTTAATGAATTGAATGAATCTCCTAAAATTTTGCTGTCATGAATCTGTAATCTCATTGTTGTAAGTGCCAATAAAAATCAGTCAAATCAGTATAGGCCTAACAAAAAGTAAACACATAGTATACCTCATCACTGTTAGGTGAGATTTCTCAGGACAAATATTTCATCCCTAAAACAGAGCCAGGGTTGGTTCAAGGACCACAAAAGGGGACCTCAGCACTGCCTTTCCACCAGAATAAGAAGGAAAGAGCTAGGAATTATAGACAGAATTTTTCCTGTACATCACATTCTATTACCTATTTGGAAAAAATACACTTATAGACTGTCTTAAAGTCTATAAAGGAAACACAGGCTTTTCCCACCCAACAAATCTCTTTTTTTAATCCACATCTTTAACCCTGATACTGTCACAGATATAGAGAAAAAGTCTACAACATTTCCAAAAGAACTTAATATTTTTTATTTATTATGAATTCCTCCAAACAAAGTCCACATATTCTAGAACCAAAAGGGAAAAATATAAATGTGACATTAATTAAAAGGCTAAAATAAAAACCAAAATAAGAGTGGTTTAAATACCTTATATGTTTCCTTTCCTCTTGCAAGAGCCCCCATGGCAGAGTCCAGAGCGAGTGCTGAGAACCTAGGACTTTTCATCTGCTGGCTCTGCCAGCTTCAGCAGGCAGCTTCCATCTCTTGGCCCAATGACAACTTTAACTCTTACCATTATGATGATTAGTTTTACTGTACAACTTGCCTGGGCCACAGGGTATTTAGAAGTTGGGACAAACATTATTCTGGGCATGTCTGTGAGGGTGTGTAAGGGTGAAATTAACATTTGAGTCAGGAGACTGGGTAGAGCAGATAGGCTTCCCTCACACAGGTGGCCTTCATCCAGTCAGTTGAATACATGAATAAAAGAAAATGGCTGACCCCCGTACAAATAAGAAAGAATTCCTCTCTATCTGATCATTTTGTAACTGGGACATCAGTCTTTTCCTGCCTTTAGTCTCAAACTCGGACTGGAACTGACATCTTTGGCTGTCCCTGGTTCTCAGGATTTCAGACAGACTAAAGTACCATCAGCTCTCCTGGGTTTCAGCTTGCCAACTGTAGATGCTGAGAAACCTCATAAATTATTTATTCTCTCTCTCTCTCTCTCTCTCTCTCTCTCTCTCTCTCTCTCTCTCTCTCTCTACACACACACACACACACACACACACATCCTTATTTATTCTCTCTCTCTCTCTCTCTCTCTCTCTCTCTCTCTCTCTGTCTACACACACACACACACACACACACACACATCCTTTTGGTTCTAGAGAACTCAGACTAAAAACAGATTTTGGTACCAAGAGGGATCCTAGAGGAACAAAATCTTAAGGATGAATTTTCTAAATTTTTTTCTGGGATTTCTGGAATTGACTCTTAATCTGATTAGATTAAAGATGGTAATTACTCTGTTCCTAAAGAGAGCACTGATAATCTATGGACTGATCTGGCAATAAAAATATACAAAATTTCCCCCATTGGATACTCCTAATCAACCACTGATAAGAGGCACGGAACTGGTTGTGTATGTAATAGTTGCAAACATTTTTAAAAACTTACAATATAGTAAGATTGCCTGGTTGCTCCTAATGACACTGGACAAAGTGGTGAAAGAAAAGGATTGAGCTCAGGGATTCAAATTCTCAGCTCAAATACTACATAAATGACTTCAAAACTCCTCTGTGTGTCATAAAAGGAACCTTATTGCTGAAAATCAAACACAAGATTTTACTCTGCGACTGGCTGAATTACAGTGCAAGTTGAACTCCCAGCTTCATGGGGTGACTGTTAAAGTAAAAGTATTGGTTGGGAAAGAATAAGATCCTGTAGGCTGGAGAGGGAATGTTCAGGTTGACTTTGATGACGCTGGGGACATTGAGGTCTTAAATCCTGACGACTTTTCTTTGCCAGTAAAGGCAGCCTCCTCATCTCTGTCTAAGGGATTAACCCTGCATTGCCTGAGGAAACCGTAATGAATTCCCATGAGGCAGGTGCTTTAAAAGACAATCCTGATTTTCCTCGGAACCCACCCCCTACACTCATCCTTGCTTCTATACCTACAACTAGACTCTAGTCTCAGCAGGCCCCCAAAGGTGAGCTATGAAGTGTGACCCATAAGGAAGTATGCTCTACTTCAAAGAACTACTTGAGTTTTCTAGTTTATACACACAGAAACTTGAGGAATATGTGTGGGAATGGATATTGAGGATGTAGGATAATGGTGTGAGGAACATAAATCTGGATCAATCTAAATTTATTGATATGGACTCTCTAAGCTGAGATTTAAATATATTTTTATTTTTTTCAAAGGGGAAGAGAGAGGGAGAGAAAGATAGAAACATCAATGATGAGAATCATTGATCAACTGTCTCCTGCTCCCTCCTACTGGGAATCAAGCCCGTAACCTGGGCATGTGCCCTGACCGGGACTTAAACCATGACTTCTTGGTTTGTAGTCCAATGCACAACCACTGAGCTACACTGGCCAGGCTGAGATTTTGCATTTAATGTTGCAGCTTGGGGAGTTAGGAAGGATTCTAACAGTTTGGTTGGTTGGCTGAAACAGACCAAATGGTGGCCCACAGTGAATAAATTAGAAATGCCAAATTTGCTTTGATTTAATGTAGAGGAAGGGATTCAACGGCTTTGGGAGATTGGAATATTGGAGTGGATTTGTCATATAAGGTCTACTCTCATATACGGAAAGAGTCTAGAAGATATATCTTTTACCCAACTGTGAGAAACAAATTTGTTTGGTGAACACTGGAAACCTTGAAGAATTCTGCAATCACTCTTTTCTGGCCAGAAACTGAAATTTCTGCAGTCACTGAATTGGAAAGCCAAAATGCAACAGGAATAATTTAATCCCAGGTTAGCAGAGGCCAACTGGCAGCATTCACCTGCCAGAGGAAAGGTGGGTCTGGCTCCATAATGGAAATCAGAGATAAAATAACTATCAAAGCAGTCTGACGAGTGAGTATCTATGGCATTGGCTACCTGATCATGGTCTCCCCAGAAGTGAAATAGCTAGAAATCCTACTAAGTTCTTACTTGCTCTGTATAAGCAGAACAGTTCCAGGTCAGATGAACAAAACTTTAATCTGAATCATAAAAACAGAGAGCCATGCCTCTCAGTCAATTTCCACATTTGAACCAGTTTACAGGACTCCCGAGGAAGGAACCTGATAAACTGCCAAAATTTTATACTGTTAATTTTTCTTCCAGCCTTCCCCAAGGGACCTACAGCCTTTTGTTAGGGTAACTGCACCTTTCAGGAACTACTGGACACTGGCTCTGAAGCAATACTAATTCTAAAAAATCTAGAACATCCTTGTTGCCCATCATCACAGAAAAGGCTTAAAGAGGTCAGAAATTCAATGAAGTTTTAGCGCAGACTCATCACAATGAGCCCAGTGAGTCTCTGAACCCATCCTGCAGTTATTTCCCCCGTTCCAGAATACAGAATTTGAATAGATATAATCAGCAACTGGTAGAATCCCCACATTGGTTCCCCAACCTGTGAAGTGAAGGCCATTATGGTGGAAAAGATCAAGTAGAAGCTACTAGAACTGCCTTTATCTAGGAAAGTAGTGAAGCAAAAACAGTATCTCATTCCTGGTGAGATCATGGAGATCAGTGCCACCATCAAGGACTTGAAAAATCCAGGGGTGGTGCTATCCACCCCATTCCCACTCACCTCACCTACTTAGCCTTTTGCAGAAGACGGAAGAGTCTGGCTAGTGGAAACAGGCACAATTCTCAACCTCATATATGCTCCATGCACTGTTACCTAGAATTCATTTAGTTGGCTCTTTCCCCAGCCCCTCAGCCCCCCAGCCCCAATAATTTCCTGACCAGTACTCAGTAGCACACTAATGGGAGATCCTTTGCAGGTCTCTGGAACTCTCCCACTGTCAAGTTCCTTCCTCTCTGATGACTCTTCTATGCTGAGAACTCTAGCCACCTGGGCATCCCTGACTCTTAGCCATGCATTCCAACTTGGGTTCCCCCTCCTTATTCAGCAGCTTGCAAACACTCTTCAGGCAATGAGGTGGGACAATCAGAGGGCTCAGCTGTATCTCAGGAATTACTGTCCTTTGTTGACCAATGTTCAATGTCTTGAAAATTGTTTCTTACATGTTTTCACATTTTAGTTGTGTCATCCAGTCTAGATGGTATTCCAGCTATACTGAAGGCAGAAGTTCCTATTATATGAATATGAATAAACTGTTATAGGAGCACAGAGAAGGGAAAGACTTGCAACATGGGAAATGTTAAAATAGTTGGCAAAGAAGTAAAATTTAGTTATTTATAGATTACTAGGATTTTCCAAGGTATAGAAGGTGGAACCATGGAAACATATGGTTGATTCTGGAAAAGTTAAAACACTCAAGGAAGCCACGTGCAGGTGTGAATTAGAGTGGTAGATGATTACTCCGAGTCTAGAACATAAAATTTTTATGTCAAAATAAGACATTTGGAGTTTTAACATATACTGATAAATAAGATAGTGCTGTATTTAAGTAATTAGCCTGATGACTGGCACCTAGTAAATGCTAAATAAATGACAGCTATTCCATGTATTAAAATCATGGACAACAATATTTTATTATTTTAATGCTACTTCATTTTTAGTAACCTAGACTTTAAATTTCATGAGAGTAGGATTATGCTTTCCTTGTTGGACAATGTATATTCAGCACGGGTCTAGCACATTTGCTTTCAGGTGGCATTCAGTAATAATATTGAATACATGAATAAGCAACAATAAATGAACAAATATTTTGTGTATTAAAATAATACAAAAACCTTTGTTTTTCAGACATTATGAAGAAAATGCTTCAGTAGATTCAGTGTCTTGGAAAATAAAGACAGCTATATATAATGGAATATACTAGTAATGTGGGTAAGGCACTATTTAAAGAGATAGTAGTGGAATTGTTTCCAGAATTTATAAAAGGAACAAACTCTCAATCTCAGGAAGTGTAATAAATCCCATTAATGAGAAATAAAAAGAAATCCATACCTTGACTCACCAGAATGAAACTGAGGCATACCAAGGACAATAAGCAAATCTTAAAATGAGTGAAAGAGTAACAGTAAAAAACTTTTTAAAAGTATTAAAACATATTTCTTACCAAAGAGCAACAGTGATATTAACTGCTGACTTACCAATGCAATAATAGAAGTCAGAAAACAGGGGAATGACTGAACTTAGAATTCCCATAAAGCATTCAATACTTTTTCAAATATGGGGGAAGCTATGTAACTCCAATAAACATGCTATAATAGAAATTATAAGGATGTTCTTCAGGAATAAAGGCAATGATCCCAAAAGGAAGAGTGAGATACAAGGAGAAACAGTAAACAAAATATTGTCTATTATGTAAATAAATTTGAACAAACATTGACTATATAAAATAGCAATAATATTGTCTAAAATATGAGGATAGGGGAGAAAGATTTATCCTAGAAAAGCACTAATTAATGTTAATCTTTTTAACATCATTGTACTTTTTGAAAATGGTACAGCTATTTTCTACTTTTTTTTAAATTTCTAGTTAACCACATAATAACAGAAACAGGTTTGGTAAATGGTAAAAAGAGAAAATAAAGGGAAAAAGTCAAACAATCCAAAGGAAGTCAAGAAATGAATAGAAAGAAATATAGAAAATATAGAAAGCGTGGTATAAGACAACAGAGATGAAGCTAAGTATGTTGGTTATTTAGTTAATGTAAATTTACTAAAATCTAATTTAAAAGCAGAGAGTAACAGATTTAATTCTTAAAAGATTCAGCTCTATGTTTTTTACAAGAGAACGTCTAAAATATAAGAATATAAAAATGGCCCTGGCAAGTTTGGCTTAATGGATGGAATGGTGGCCCACAGACTGAAGGGTCCCGGGTTTGATTACAATCAGGGGTATATGCCTTGGTTGCAGTCTCAATCCCCAGTAGGGGGCGTGCAGGAGGCAGCTGGTTGGTGTCTCATCTTTCTCATCATGTTTCTCTCTATCCCTCTCTCTTCCTCTCTGTAAAAAAAAATCAATAAAAATTTATTTTAAAAAAAGAATACAAAAAATGTAAAGGTTAAAAAAAATCTAAATTTTACTCTAAATCTGCAAATGTAACAAGTAAAATATTTCTTTATATATTACTTTTATTTCAGAGAGGAAGGGAATGGGAAAGGAAGAATCCCTGATCAGCTGCCTCCTTCATGAGTCAGCAACCTAGCATGTGCTCTACACCAGAATCAACCCAGGGACCCTTCTTTCTTTTCTTTCTTTCTTTCTTTCTTTCTTTCTTTCTTTCTTTCTTTCTTTCTTTCTTTCTTTCTTTCTTTTTTTTCAATTATTACTTTTTAATCCTCACCCAAGGATATTTTCCATTGATTTTTAGAGAGAGTGGAAGAGAGAAGGAAAGACAGAGAGAAACATCGATTGGTTGCTTCCTGCACAAGCCATGACCAAGGTATAGGCCCTTGACCAGAATAGAACCTGGGACCCTTCAGTCCACAGGTGGACGTTCTATCCACTGAGCCAAACCAGCTAGAGCACAAGTAAAATAATTTTAAACATCCCTTTGGATAAATGGGTATATAGCTCCTTATGGGATGTTAGTCTCTCAGATTTCTTCTCCCTTTACTATTGTTCTCCAAGAGGCTCCAGGCTTGGTGGAGAGGGTGGTACAGCTCACACTACCTTATAGCAATGAGGGAAAGAATTCCTTCCTATCGAGGTGACTTCATCCTGACCCCGCTTTTTGTATTATTAACACTGTTACAGATGTCCCCCATTTTTCCCCACTTTGTCTACCTCCACTCAGCCTCCAGCCCCTTTCTTCCCCTAGATTACAACAACCTGTTGTCTGTGTCCATGAGATATGCATATATGTTCTTCGGCTATTCTCTTTACCTTCTTTTATCCAGTTTCTACCACCCTCTGACATGTGCCAGTCTGTTCCACGTATTCATGCCTCTGGTGCTATTTTGTTCATAAGTTTATTTTGTTCATTAGATGATACATATTAGTGCGATCATGTGGTATTTGTCTTTCTCTGATTGGCTTATTTTGCCTAGCGTAATAATCTCCAGATCCATCTATGATGTCACAAAGTGTAAATGTTCCTTCTTTTTTACTGCTGCATGGTATTCCATGGTGTAAATGTACCACAGCTTTTTTATCCACTTATCTACTGATGGACACTTGGGCACACCAGATCTTTAAATTTTTTAAGTATGTTTATACTAATTTACAGAGAAGAGGAAGGGAGAGAGAGATAAAAACATCAGTGATGAGAAAGAATCATTGATGAGCTGCCTCCCGCATGCACCTTACCCCCAACAGGGATTGAGCCTGTAACCTGGGCATGTGCCCTGACCAGGAATTGAACCAGTTCATGGGTAGACACTCAACCACTGAGGCACACCAACTAGGCCAGTTTCCAGATCTTTGGTTATCTTAACTAATAAAAGTGTAATATTGAAATTAACCATTTCTCTGGGACGGGGTAAGCCACATCCACCAGCCAATCAGAGCGATTGTAGCAAATTAGCCCAGTCAACATGGAAGCCGCCACTCACAGACCTGAGTAAACGGCAGCTTCCATTGCAGCAGGAGTGAAAGTGAAACTGCTGCCTGCTCCGCTCCGCTCTGCTTATCCTCAAGCAAAACACATGTTTGCAATATAGTATAAATCATAGAATCCTTGGGGGCTGAAGGAAACAGCAGACCTGGCCTCACCACTAAGTAACGTTGTTTCATTATAGAAGCGCGAGGTGAAGCAGAGAGGAGGCTTCATTAGTAGGCCAGCTTAAAGGAACAGTGTATCAATTATAGAAGATAAACAAACCCCGGAAACCTGCATCCAGCCAGCCTTGCTGGGACATTGGGTCAATGGAAGCAGTGGGCAACCTTAAAGCCTGAAAGCGCCAATCAGCCCATCATCCACGCTGGCCACAACCCAATGGGGTGAGGGACGTTCCTGGGGGGCTTGGCCAGCCTGAAGACAGCCATCAGCCCCTCACCCAGCCTGGTCAGGCATGCCAGCAGGTGGACATCCCCAGAGGGGTCCCAGACTGTGAGAGGGCACAGGCCAGGCTGAGGGACCTCCCGAGTGCACAGAGCGGCTGCAGGGTGGAACAGCGCAGGACCCAGGACCGGCAAGTGGGAAAGAGGCGGCAGAGTTGGCGGCCTGCTTGGCGTCTCCCCAGGCTCTTTGCGGGGCACCGAGGAGCGGGAAAGAGGCAGTGGGGGCTGGGGGCCTGCTTGGAGGCTGCCCAGGCCCTTTGCGGGGCAACGGGGAGCAGGAAAGCAAGGCTGCAGGGGCCGGGGTCCTGCTTGGTGGCTCCCCAGACCCCTTGGCGGCACCAAGGAGTGGCAAAGGAAGGCAACAGGGGACTGGTGAGTGGGAAAGAGTCGGCGGCCTGCCTGATGGCTCCCCAGGCCCTTTGGGGGGCACTGGGGAGCAGGAAAGCAAGCTCTTGGGGGCTGAGGGCCTGCTTGGCAGCTCCCCAGGTCCCTTCCAGGGATCAGGGAGCAGGAAAAGGCTGGCCTGATCATGAGGCGGGGTTTTCCCTGCTTTCTAGTGGCTGGAGGAAGATGGGCAGTAAGCAAGCTTAGGAGGCAGGCAGCACCCAGCTCTGGCCACAGCTCAAAAAAGAGAACAACATGCAGGGGAGGGCAAGAGTCTGAGAGATCAACATAGAGGGGGTGCCTGCTCCAAGCCTGGGGGCAGGCCCTTAGCAGGTAGACACACACAGGAGGATTGCTCCGAGCCTCAGATGTGGCTGGGGACAGGTCCCCAGTGGTCACACACACACACACACACACACACACACACACAAAAGGCACCTGGCAGACTGGGGCCATCATAGGACATCCACTGAGGGGTTCCAGACTGTGAGAGGGGGCAGGCTGGGCTGAGGGACCCCCACCTTCCCCCCGTGCACAAATTTCATGCACTGGGCCCCTAGTTATAAATAATGCTGCTAGGAACATAGGGGTCCATATATTCTTTCCGATTGGTGTTTTGGGACTCTTAGGATATATTCCCAGAAGTGTGATTGCTGGGTCAAAAGGCAGTTCCATTTTTTATTTTTTTTTCAAGAAACTCTGTTATCCACATTGTTCTCCACGGTGGCTGCACCAGTCTGCATTCCCACCAGCAGTGAAGGAGGGTTCCCTTTTCTCCACATCCTTGCCAGCACTTGTCATTTATTGACTTGTTGATGATAGCCATTCTGACTGGTGTGAAGTGGTACCTCATTGCAGTGTTAATTTGTATCTCTCTGATGATTAATGACATCACTTTGACCACAGAGCAGTGGTGACTGAGCAACAGTCATGGAGAGCTCTGGCGAAGAGACATCACTACTCCCACAGGTTATCTTTGCTCTACCAGAAACCTCAGCTAGAGGACAGTTGTCTGTTGTCACAGAGAATATCCATATGTGACAGAGAAGCAAAGAGGGGAAGCACATACATCAGATCAGAAGAATTTGGGTTAGTGGGGGTGGGTCAGAAAAACTTAGCTATCGACTCCCAATCCTGACTCTACAATATTTTCTACTAACACCCTTTCCTCTACCCAGTCTTGGAGGAATCACTCCCCAATCCCAGACGTTCCTTAAATATTGCCTTTTCCGTATCATTACAGTCTGGAAAATACTACGAGGGCTAAATTAAGAAGTTTCTCACTCCCACAAATACTATTACCACACACCAGGCTCTGTGTTAACTGAGATTATGACAAAATATTAGTAAGGACTTATTTTATGTATATGTGCAATGCCCAGACAAATTGATATTTAAATTTTAATTATTGGATAAAGCAAAAGAACTTACAATTTGAAGTTGTATTTCTTACAGATTTCTTGCTAAGGCAGGGAAAATAGTATTTCAGAAATTTCAAAATTTATGAGTCATAAACAAATTAAAAGTTCTCTAATATAAAACAACCTTGGCCCAACTGCTCTGTTAACATATGGCCACCCACTTAAGAATTTTGTCAAATTCCAAGTTGTAGCTTTAATACCTTCTTGCAGGTAAGTGAAACAAAAATTTATTTCATTCCAACTTTTAGAGAAGTGCTTCGCTGCAATTAAGATTAACAAGATTAAAGGCATAAACATTTTCACTAAAAACTCAATTTTCTCAAAAGATACAGTGCAATGAAAACAGTATTGCTGCAGTTAGATCCCATACATTTTTTCTTTTTAACATAATTTCTTAAAACCTAGGTGTAATGAGAAAGAAATCATTAATAGGTTTTGTTTGCTTTGGACATTGTACCAAAGCCTGTTTTCTCTTCCCCATTAACAATTTCACGGGAAGGGAGGCAGAACAGCAATTTCTCCTGCATTTATCAATTTCATACCTGCCTCTGGGTGAGAATGGATGACATTCTTTGCATTACATTTGTATGTAATAAAAAAAGCTGATGATGATTATTTTTATGATCTTCAATATCTGTTTTGTATTTTAAGCAGAACATGAAGATTTGACTCACCTGAAAAAAGTCAAGCTTATGTGTCTTTGATTCTCCCTAGAATTTAATATTGCAAGAGCTTACTGCTATTTCTGTTTCCCAGAAAGTGTTCTGAGAGTGTACATAATTCGTGCTTAATACCCAAACAAAGATTACATTGTCATAAACTATATAAATAATTTCAGGAGGCTCAGCGTTGTATAAATTTGACTACAAGAATAGGTTCAAAACATGTACTACTCAGAAAATTATTCCAACAATAATCCCTACCATTATATTCAGAAACAAAAGATGCACATTGGGAGATTGCATTACTTAAAATAAATGGGTACAGAAATATATAGGTCTATTTTAATTATAATTTATGGAAAATGTTTTATTAGAAACTTAAATATACACCACTCTGCTGATATTATTATAAAACAAACTAACAAAAATCATAAAATACCAAGTGCTGGCAAGCATGTGGAGAAATTAGTGCCCTTGTTTATTGTAGGGAATATAGAATGGTGCAAATTAAGCTATAGAAAACAGTTTGGTGGTTCCTCAGAAAATTAAAGGTAGAATTATTATATGATCCAGCAATTCCACTTCTGGGTATATACCTAAAAGAACTGAAAGTTAATGAACAACATAAACTGATAAACAAAAATAGATCCTGAGACATAGAAGCATTGAACAGACTGTCAAACCTCAGAGGCAAAGCAGGGGAGGATGGGGGAAGTGGGGAGATAAGAGCTCAACCAAAGGACTTATATGCATGCATATAAGCATAACCAATGGACACAGACAGTAGGAGGATGAGGGCATGTGCTGGGGGTGAGAGTGGCTAGGGAAAGGTCAATGGGGAGAAAGGAGACATATTTAATACTTTCAACAATAAATAATTTTAAAAAAATGAAAGTAGGAACTTAAGCAGATACTTGTACACCAATGTTTATAACACTACTAGAGGCCCAGTGCACAAAATTTGTGCATGGAGTGAGGGTAGGGGGTGGTGGTGGTGTCCCTCAGACCAATCTGCACTCTTTCCAATCTGGGATCCCTTGAGGGATGTCCGACTGCCTGTTTAGGCCCGATCCCACAGTCAGATCGGGCCTAAACAGGCAGTCGGACATCGCTTTCACAATCCAGGACTGCTGGCTCCCAACCTCTCGCCAGCCAATTGCCCCTAACCATTCACCTACCAGTATGATCAACACCTAACTGCTCCTGTGCTGGCCTGATTGCCCCTAAATGCCTTCCCCCTGCCAGGATGGTAACCCCCAACTATCCTCCCCTGCAGACCTGGATCCCCCACAACTGCCCTCCCCTGCAGGCTGGGGTCCCTCCCAACTGCCTTCCCCTGCAGGCCTGGGTCCCCTTCCCAACTGCCCTCCTCTGCCAGCCTGGTCCCCCACAACTGCCCTCCTCTGCCAGCCTGACCCCCCCCAACTGTCCTCCTCTGCAGGCCTGGGTCCCTCTCAACTTCCTTCCCTTGCTGGCCATCTTGTGGAAGCCATCTTTGACCACATGGGGGAAGCCATCTTATGATGGTCAATTTGCATATTACTCTTTTATTAGATAGGATAATTGAAACTTTGTTACCTTGAGCGGAAGCCTAGGCAAACAACAAAGCCTCCTGTTTGCTTCAGCTTCGTGGCTTCTGTAATTGAAACATTGTTGCTGTGAGCAGAAGCTCAGCCAGTCTAGGCAGGCAGTTGCGATGGAAGCCTCCTGTTTGCTCTAGCTCCGTGGCTGCCAGCCTCCATCTTGGCTCGGTTAATTTGCATACAGCTGCTCTGATTGGCTAGTGGGCATGGCTTGGCTGGTGGATGTGGCTTAGATGTCTTGGAATAATTGTTAATTTGCATATTACTCTTTTATTAGAATAGATTTTTACTATAGCCAAAAGGTTAACACAACCCAAATGTCCATCAATAGATGGATGAACAAACAAAAATGGTACCTACATACAATAAAATGTTATTCAACCTAAAGAGTAATGAATTCTGATACATACCACAGCATGGCTGAATCTTGAAAATACTATGCTAAGTGAAACAAGCTAGACAAAAAGGGACAAATGTTGTATGATTAAATTTATATGATGTGCCTAAAAAACTAGTCACATTCATAGAGAAGGAAATAGAATAGAGGTTATCAGATGTGAGGAGGAGAGGAGGGGGGAATCAGGAGTTATTGTTTAACTAGGGGCCCAGTTCACAAAAATTTGTGCACTTGGGAGGTCCCTAAGCCCGGTCTGTGCCCTCTTGCAGTCTGGGACCCCTCAGGGGATGTCCACCTGCTGGCATGCCTGGCCAGCCTGGGTGAGGGGCTGATGGCTGTTTGTAGGCTGGCCAAGGGCCTCAGTGTGGACCCTCACCCCATTGGGGTGTGGCAAGCCTGGGTGATGGGCTGAGGGCTGTTTTCAGGCTGCCCACAGCTCCCATTGACCCAAGGTCCCAGTGAGGCTGGCTGGAATCAGGTTTCTGGGGTTTATTTATCTTCTATAATTGATACACTGTTGCTTTAAGCCAAGGCCTAGGCAGGTAATAAAGCCTCCTGTTAGCTTCAGTTCTGTGGCTTTTATAATTGAAACAATGTTACCTTAGTAGAGGCCCAGCCATCCTAGGCAGGCAGTTTCCTCCATCGCTGGTGCAATGAAGCCTCCTGTCTGCTTCAGCTCTGTGGCCTCTGTAATTGCAACTATGTTGTCTTGAGCAGAGAGAGGCCCAACCGGCCTAGGCAGACTGTTTACTCCTGGTGCCTAGGCAGACAGTTTACTCCTGGTGCAATGGAAACCTCCTGTTTGATCTAGTTCCATGATGGCTGGCCTCCATCTTGGCTGGGTTAATTTGCATACAGGTGTTCTGATTGGCTGGTGGGTGTAGCTTGGCTGGTGGGTGTGGCTTAGGCATCCCGAAGAAATGGTCAATTTCAATATTACTCTTTTATTAGAGTAGATGGGTTCAGAGTTTCTGTTCTAGATAATGAAAAAGTTCTAAAGCTGGATAGTGTTGAAGGTTACCAAACATTGTGAATGCACTTAAAGCCACTGAATTGCACATTTAAAGATGGTGAAAATGGCTCTAGCTGGTTTGGCTCAGTGGATAGAGCATCGGCCTGTGGACTGAAAGGTCCCAGGTTCGATTCCGGTCAAGGGCATGTGCCTTGCTTTCGGGCACATCCCCAGTGGGAGGTGTACAGGAGGCAGCTGATCAATGTTTCTCTCTCATCGATGTTTCTAACTCTCTATCCCTCTCCCTTCCTCTCTGTAAAAAATCAATAAAATATATATTTTAAAAAATGGTGAAAATGGTAAATTTTATTTTATGTATGTTTTACCACAATAAAAAAATTAAATGGCCTTTTAAAATGTAAAGAAATATAATTCAGTTTATTCAAAATTAAGCAAAATGCCACCTGCATAGCCAATGTTTTCTGCTGTTGCATGGAGAAAGGACATGAGAAGGAAGCTGGAGACCACCAATGCTAGAGATAGGCTAGCCTAATGCCACAGACTCTGTAAGGCCAAAACATCTCCTAAGAAGATCAGTCAACTCTATAGCAATGCCACATAGAAAATAAATTTTTGATTGATTAAATATTTTACTTTCCAGTCAATTCTTGTGTTGTCTTGAATATACAGCCTAAGAATTAAGAAGTTTTACACATAATTTCTCTTTATGATTTCCCCTCACAATGATTTAGTTAGGGAACACTGTAATTCATTTCTTAAACTATTTTATTTTTATTACTAGAGGCCCAGTGCACAAAATTCATGCATGGTTGGCTGGGGGAGGGAGAGAAAGGCAGGGGACCTCAGCCAGGTCTGCACCCTCTCCAAACTGGGACCTGCAGCAGGGATCAGGCCTAAATCGGTAGTCAGACATCCCTCTCACAATCCAGGACTGTGGGCTCCTAACTGCTTGCCTGCTTGCCTGCCTGATTGCCCTAACTGCTTCTGCCTGCCAGTCTGATCACCCCCTAACCACTTTCCTGATGGCCTGATCACCCCCAACTGCCCTCCCCTGCTGTACTGATTGCCCACAACTGCCCTCCCCTGCCAGTCTGATCACCCACAATTGCCTCCCCCTACTGCAACCTGCCTCCTCCACCGGGACCCACCTCCTCCACATGAGTTGGCAGAGACACTGGGACCAGCCTCCTTCATGCTGTGCAGAGCCACAGGACCCCAGGCCTCACTGTGTATAGTGGCCACTGGTTCTCACCTCCACTGTACACATGGCCATCTCGTGATGAACATCTTATGATGGCATCACACGAGGTCATCACACGAGGGTGTGACACCACCTAGGCTTTTATTACCTAATCTAAAAAAAGGATAATATGCAAATTTACTCTCACTCTGTTACACCTAAACCACACCTACCAGCCAAGCCACGCCCACCAGCCAATCAGAGTGACTATATGCAAATTAACCCAGCCAAAATGGCAGCCAGTAGCCACAGAGCTGGAATAAACAGGATGCTTGCCCAGGCAATGGAGGAAGCTAAGGTCCCTTACTGCCTAGGCTGGCTGTGGCCTTCGCTCAAGGCAACAAAGTTTCAATTATAGAAGATAAACAAACCTCAGATACCTGCTTCCAGTCTTGGGCTCAAGGAAGTGCAGGGAGCCTGGGTTGTCAGGGGCAACCTGAACTGGGCTCCAGATAAAACAACAAAGTTTCAACTTTAGAAGTTAAATAAATCCCAGATACCAGCTTCCAACCAAGCCTCACTGAAAACAGCCATCAGCCACTCACCCAGGCTGGCCAGGTACCCCAGCAGGGACCCTCTCGCTGAAGGGGATGTGGCCAGCCCGAAAACGGCCCTCAGCCCCTCACCCAAGCTGGCCAGGCACCCCAAGCTGGGACACCCACCTTGATGGGACTGTGGGCAGCTTCCAAACAGCCATTATCCACTCACCCAGGCTGGCCAGGCACCCCAGCGGGAACCCCACCCTGATCTGGGACACCCTTCAGGGCAAACCAGCCAGCCACCACCCATGCACTAGGCCTCTATCTAAACTAATAAAAGCGAAATATTAAAATTAACCGTTTCTCCGAGACAGGGTAAGCCACGCCCACCAGCCAATCAGAGCGGCTGTATGCAAATTAGCCCAGCCAACATGGCGGCCGCCACTCATGGACCTGAGTAAACAGCCCTTTCCATTGCGGCAGGAGGGAAAGTGAAGCTGCGCCCCTCAGCTCAGCTCC